>JBBYHM010000020.1:4468833-4483805 GCA_038381775.1 Adansonia rubrostipa | reverse complement strand
AAAAGCCGAAACCTTGGGGAGGTTTTGAAACTGTTTGGAATAAGCAAACACTACACTAGCATCTCATGCCAACGCAAAACCACAGCTTCAATATCATACCTATGGCTTTGTATGTATTTGTATCATCAGACAGCTGATTCAGCTCCTCCGATGTCAAGAAAGCACGCTTCTTTTCTGCTTCCTTGGTTCGCATCTGGTTTTGCACCTAGAAATCATAGGACTCACTCACTTTAGTCCCAGAGGTTAAAGATACTTCTCCAAAGTCTCCAATTTTTGAGAAAATTTTAGTTGGATAAAATATCACAACAAAACTGACATCAATTATACAACAGCCACTTTTGCACTTAAACAAGAATTATTTTTTCTGGGATTACTTTTTTTTTTAAAAAAAAAAAAGATGCACAGAATTAAGAATCGCAAACATGTGGTACAAGATTAAGTATGCACTAATTTGTGAGATTCACCTAACCAAGAATTACTAGGACGTGGGAATATGACAAATTGCAAGGAGGTTTGCCCCTTTGCCATATATCCCAGAGTAGTGCTTAAACCTATCAAGTTTGACATCAAAGTTGCAAAAAAGTTTCAATTCCAGATAATTCCAGATAACAATTTCACTAGATTTGAAATAAGTATGTTGATATATTATAGAACTTCCAAAAACTCTTAAATGGAAATAACAATCTCAAATTGTTCAGATGTAAAATCACGCAACATAGTATTCAGCACCAAAATTAGCCATGCATATGAGATTAACTGCATATCAAAAGCTCCGCAGCTTGTGCAGGCAGCAACCATCCCACAGCCTGAACAATCTTTAAGATGAAATGCCATAAATTATCAGATATATAAGTTTGATTTAAGTCACATGATAACAGGAATCACACAAACAGCCTGATCATACACTCCATGTTTACTTGAACAGTCCAAATGCTGTTTGAATAATATCCTAAATTATAAAAAAAAAAAACACACACACACACACCTTTGCTTTTCTCCGCAACTCCGATAACTTTTACCTTATTTCAGTATCTTCAACAAGACATACAATCCCCACCAAAAACAGAAAACCAAAAGATCCTCAAATATGAAGCTATACTTCAACTGTGATTGTGATCATCCTAGGTTGAAGATTAACAATAAATTCTCCTTACTTCATAAACCAAAGAATATGCTTTGTTAAATAAAATTTTGAGCAATTTTTTACTTTTGTCCCCCCAAAAAGTCAAAGCATCAAGTCTCTGATTCAATCTATTTCTCTAGTTCCTCCATTCAATAATCATCAGATAAAATCTTCAACCATTAAGAAAATAGTGAACTCAGATACCAACCAAGATAAATTCTACTAACTATACAACCCAAATGCTAGGGTCAATGTCGAATATGGGAATGTCTCCAACACAAATTTGCTCTTTTTCCTAAATTTTTTCATATTTAGAGGATCGCCCATGTCCGAATACGCGCCAAATATAAACATGGAGTGGAGCACAAGTACTCTAAGAAAAATAAAGAATCCATGTAACTAATCTGACAATAATACTTACCTGTTTCAGTTTGCCGGTGAGCTCAATCATTCGACCTTGAATCTCTAAAAATGCCTGCTATCGAACACAAGACATTAACATTCTGCGAAATCTCACTACTTTTTAACTTTACCGGCAATCAATCAAAAAAAATTGATTAGTAAACAAACCAGAAGACAAGATTGGTTCTTACAGTTCTGTTAACTTCGTCGGCCATATCTGAAGATTCAAGCAAAAGAAATCAGCACCTGAATTAAAGGCTTTGATATTTCTTTAAACGCTAAAGTCAAAAATTATAAATGGAAAAAAAATTAGAATTAGAGGAAAAGGCTAAGGTAATACCTACCTGTATGAAGGAACTGGCTCCGCCTTTGGCTTTCCGGTTTCGGGTCGGGTTGATATGGGTTGTCTCAGATCCGAATGTTGGGGGCGACAGAGGGAGATAGAAACGGAGTTCCGACGCCGTGCGTGAAGAGAAAGAGACCATAGGGTCTTGTGAAAATAGGGATTTTATATCACTTTTGATTCAACTGTTTCTCTACGGATGAACCTTGTATCTTTTTGCTCATCAAGTTAAATAAATAATTTTAATAAAATTTTAAGATTTATTTATTAAATAAATTGAATTTAAATATTATATATTCAATTTATGTTTATTCAAAAATTTACTTATAAATTATTTAAAATTTATTTAATAATTTAAATTAAATAATTTAAAATAATTAATAATATTATTATTATTTGTATTTTTTATTTATTTATAATATAATAAATAATAATTATATTTTATTATTTTATATCTAAAATCAAGAAACTTATTTATATATTTTTATTTGTTTAGATTTGTTCAATTATTATTAATGAATAGATTTTAATTATAGGGAAACATATTCGTTAAACAAACAAGCAAGCTCAAAAACAGATTTATCTACAAGTTAGATTACAAGAAGGTCACCTACTTGCCCAGAATTTGAGAAGGTTCAGACAAAAAAAAAAGCTTGAAAATAGTTTGGAAAAACATTAAACCCTATTTTCTAAGTGAGCTAAGTCTTAGACAAAAATTGTTAAGCCCAGATCTAGCCCGAACTATACCAAGGACAACTACCATGGTTTCTGGCATCATGGCATGACAACCATAACATTTTTGCATTGCAAGAAAAGCTATATCAAACACCAAGATAATTACATAACAGAAATAAGCTTTCAACAAAGAGGTTTACAAAAGAGCCATATATAGACTAAGTTTTTGTTTTCATTCCTGGAAAGGCAGGAATTCCTTGAAATACCAGGACAACCATGGATCTAAATAAGTGATGACAATAGCATATAAACATAAATGTCAAATGCCAGAGGAATGAATGAAATGTTGGTTGAAATTTGAAATCTAAAACACATAACATATAAGAATCTATTAAAATGGAATTAAACAATTAAAGAATAATGTAATTATTATGGAACAGAGATGGTGGAAAAAAAAAAAAGAAAACCTAGAAGAATAGGTATGGAGGAATGCAAAGGAGTTTGATTGTCCTATAAGTAAACTTAGGCAAAAATAAATAAATAGGCAGGTCAAGCCTAAGATTCTATTTGGCAATCTAGGCTAAGCCTGGTCAAGAAAAGTTATCCATATTTTGAGTCGGGTCGATTTTGGGTAGATACAAAAGCCATGAGTAATATGTCTAAGTTCGGCCAGAACCTAGCCGGATTAAACCATAGACACCTCTACTTAAAACCCAATGAACAAATATAAAAAATAATATGTTCTTTCTATCTTAATTCATTTATAACTGTATGATCTTTTAATAACGCTTTTAGGTCTAATTTAATAGGATTAATTTATCATAATAATTTTAATTCTCCATCTTAACTATAGTTTTCTTTTATGTCTTAAAACTATCATTTTTTTAAACACATTTTTTTAATTTTTATTTTATATTTTGATATTCGAAATCTTAAAACATAAAAAAAAAATTGAATTCAATAGAAGTAAAAACAAAGATAGAGAATTGAAAAATAAAGTAGTAACTCATAGTAATAAGTTTTGTCTTGCTAGACATTGTAAACTAAAAATAAATGTAATTTGATATATTTACTATCTAATAAAACAAAGTCCTCTAGGACTCATTAGGTATTTCTAGGTTTTTTAAGATTGTTTGGGTCTTTGACTATAAGATTATAAAGGATTTAGAAGGTTTTGAGGGTTGATTTCGGTTTTTGGCATTTAAGGTTTTGGTTTCTTTAAGCTGCCAAGCATTTTTTATTTATTTTAGGCTTTATATAGTATTGTTCCTATTTCCCATTTCTCCTCAAGTCTGGGCTATTTTTTATCTTTTCATTTTTCTTTCTTTTTCTATTAATGCTTGTTTTCCCTTTATTTTTCTCCACCCTAAACTAAAAATTAAATGTAATTTGATATATTTACTATATATTAAAATTAACTACCTGAGGACTCATGAGGTTTTTACATGGTTTTGAAGATTGTTTGGATCTTTGACTATGGGATTATGATTTCAGAAGTTTTGAAGTTTGATTTCATTTTTTAGCATTTGAGGTTTATGTTCCTTTAGGCTGCCAAGCTTTTTTTATTTATTTTAGGCTTATATGGTTTTGTTCTTATTTCCCATTTTTCCTCAACCCAAGTTTTTCATCTTTTCATTTTTCTTTCTTTTTCTATTAATGCTTGTTTTTCCTTTGTTTTTTTCCACTTTTTGGTGGAAATTGTTGGAATGCTTTGAGGAGTTAGGTTTGATTTTGATTAGGTATGGTCTTTGCCATGCCTTTGTCAAGCTTTTATGTGTTTTTTTTCCCTTTATTTTGTTCTATTATGTTTGGTCTGTTTTTTCATACATGTGCGTAGATACCCAATTTTATCGAGCCTTCATTCAAGCATTTTAAGGCATCAATGAACTCGAAAGGGCAAGTGTGGCTTTATCTACCATCATTCCTGGCTAAGGTGAGTGTTCGAAAAGCCAAACGTATGAAAAATCCATAATTTGGCATGCATATATCAATATATAGCCTATGTGTATCAATATGGGACCTTCATGTCATCAAAATTCAAAATTCCACTATTTGTATTGATACAAAAGGGTAATGTATTAATACATGAGCCAGTTGTGTCGATACAGGGTTATATCATAGCTAAAATTTGATTTGTTGCCAAAATAAATCAATACATAAGTGATTGTATTAATACATCTGGCAATGTATTTATACAATCTTCATTGTATTGATACATTTTGGGTTTCTTGCCTAGATGTATCCATACAACAGTCATTGTATCGATTCATTGTATTGACACACACTGCATTTTTTACCCAGGTAATGGCATTTTCACCTCTTCTCACCATTGTGTTATAACATGAACTTAGCCACGATTTTGGCTCAAAAAAAATCCAGTCCAAGACATAGTCTCATCCATATCATATGGATTTTATTTTGGGCCTTAAGCATTGGATTAACACATTTCGGAAAGGCCCATTAAGGTTGATATAAAGACATTTCATGTTAAAATCTAATTTAATGCAAAGCAAAAATGAGATTACTCATTTGATTAACTCATGCATGACTTTCTTTAGCTGTAAAGATTAAGATTAACCAAATCAAATGCTGTAAACTCATCACATGGTACAATGAGTCATCAAGTTATACATGCTAAATGTCTTAAATGCCCATATTCTTAGGTCATTTTGATGGCTGGAATCAATCTCTATATAAATGTGATTTTCATACTAAGGCACGGACATTCTCTACACCATTAAATCAGCCTCCAATACACCCTCCTCTTAGCCTAAACACTATTCCTTTAACTCCTTTTTCACCTTTCCAAAAGCCCTTCTAAAACCCTTAATTTCCTTCATTTATCCCCTACAATCTTCCTTACATTGATTCCATAGCCTCAAGCTTCTTCTTTTCATTCTTTTCCTGCTAATCCTTAGTAAAGAAAGGGAAAAAAAGTGAACTCAAAGTTTTAATAGTTCTGTTCAAGCAAAGCTAGGATTTAATACTTCTTGGGCATATCTTTTATCTCTTCTCCAGTTATTTTCTGCCATTATCATCATTTTCGTTACTTTAGTTGGCTATATCCATGTATCATGACGCTATTAGGGCTCTCATGCATTTATTGTGGCCTTAGATGTGGTACTTCTAAGACCTCGATGAATTCCTTAATGTTGTTTGGATGACCAAAATGCCATGTTTCATTTTGCCATTAAAACAACCCTTTGCTCATGCATTTCTTATGGTTTTCACATGCTCAATCTATGCTTAAATCTTTATCCTAACATGTTTTGGGTGTAGCCATGCGTCTCGATACACAAATACCATGTTATGATTAATTAAATATTGAGTTATGTTGTTTTAGATGTTTAATCATATATGATGTTTTTACTAGGTTTAGTCTTTCACATGTTTGCTAAAATGTCTCTATGATTATTTGCAAAAATCTATGTTCTAAAACCTCTAAGTTAAGTCCATGTTAATTTCAATAAATGAAGACTAACATAGATTTAATGTTTTTAATCATTGGTCTTTTAATCTTAGGGATAAATCTAGCTTTTATGTTTGGATTCATGGCCTAAAGAGGCAAGATAAATATTGTTTTTAGCCTAGAAAAATGTCTTTGGTTTTACAACTTGTTTGATTTAATGCCTTGTTTTAAGCATCAAGTTATGACTCGATGGCATGGGTCACGAGTCATCCACTTGCCTAATTCCTCAAGAACGTGAATGTATCACAATATGGCCCGAACATGAATTCTAACCAGTCTGACTTAAAAGGCAGGTGTACCCCTCGTTTCTATATATTTATATATCATTATTATTTTTTTTGTTTTGGGGCCATATCATTATTATTTTTCTTTTTTTTTTGTGTTTGGGGACTAAGATGTTGAATGAATTGTTCACTCGAATGAACCCTAAATAGTCATTATGAAATGACCATAGTCACCACCAATCTATTTTGTCTAGGTGAGATTGGTCACCTATTAAAATTCGTATCTCAAAGGTTACGAAACCCATGAAAACAAACTCCAAGGTCTACAATAATACCAAAGATCATGTGAAAGGGTCCAAAAGTTAGTTACAATCACAAGTAAGGATCACTCCCTCTCATAACATTGGTAATTAGTACTTTATTAATCACGTGTTAACTTAAAATTTGATTTTTACCTAGTTTAAGTATATGATATTTAATTATAATTCCCATATATCAAAATAAAATTTTATAAGACAAATTTATTATTTCATATGAGAAAATCAAGTTTTTAATTTTTTTTGAAAATTGAATATCTTCCGTACCCCACTGAATTATTGGGGGAACATGAAAAGTTTTATCATTATATCTTTTGCACCCCACTAGAGAGCCAGAAGAATATGAAAGGTTTTTTAAAAAAAATCCAAAATATCTTTCACACCCCACTGAAGGGCAAGAAGAATACAAAAGATTTTATTTTTACAAATTTGAAGAATCTCGATTTTCTCATTTTTAAAAAGATATCTCATTATTAAAATAATATGTGAAAACCTTTTCATATATTAAGAGACATTCCATGAACTACTTTAGCTCAAAAACATTGTCTTAATTTTCAAAAATTTTGATTTTATGAAAAATAATAAAATTTATCCTAAGACTTAGTTTCGACTACACATATGAAACTAGAATCAAAGGATCTGAATATAATCGATAAGACCAAAATGTTCCTTAAAGTATCTTTGACATTAAAGCTTGATTTTAATGCAAAATAACTAAAAAGGCCCTTAAGGTAAATCTTTAATGTGAAAATATCACGGTAACCACAAAGGACTCAAAAATTATCATAAAAAGATGAACCTATACCTAATGCAAACTTTGGACATGAAAGCATCCTAGTGACTACATAGGACTTGAGCCTAAGGTAAATTACTAAAATGCCTCTAACGCCTACCTTCATTATGAAAGCATCTTAGTAACTACATAGGACTCAATTCTAGGATAAATTACTAAAATGCCTCTAATGCCTACCTTCATTATGAAAGCATTTCAGTAACCTTAAAGGTTCTAAAATGATATGAAATATTGATTAATACATTAAATGAGTAACTCGAGTGTCAAAAATGACTTAAAATGTAAAAATTACAACTAATTTGTTGACTTTTCCAAAATTACACTTTAACCCTAAAATGACTAAAAATGCAAAAAAAAATGTTCCTAAAGTGACCAAAATATCCTGATGGATAGTTTGATATGAGAAATGACCTTTTTGGCCCTAAAATGTAGGTTTTTACCTAATATACTCTAAACTTTCCTACAATTTAGTCCCTACGCTATTTAAACTCAAAATTAAACATCAAATACATCATAAAAAAGCATAGAAATCATACTTAAAGTCACCTTGCATCACTTTTTCTTCTAATATCGAGTCTCTTGATTGATTCTAAATCTCTATCTCTCTCTCTTCCTATCAATCTCTCGACTTTTTTACTTTTTAACTCGCTTTCTTGGTGGTCAGTGCAATCTCATCTCTTACCTCTTGGTAAGTTTAACTTTCCGAATCTCTTTATCTTTTTTTCTCTCATCTCATCTCTCTCTCACCCTTTGAGTTTGTTTGTCTCTTATAGATTGTAGTCTTTTTTTTTTCTGAACACTCTTGGTTGATGCAATCTCAGAGTCTTAATAAGATTTTAGTACAACATTACTAGTTCTTTCCCTTTAAATACTGGTTAGCCATTTCTTTTAAGTGTAGGTCATTAGAAAAAATATACATCAAGGCTAGTGGCTAAATCTTGCACTAAAAACTGAAACTCATATTTCGATGAAAAGCATTGATGAATAAATAAATTAATCATAAAATGTTTTGGGCATCTTCACGAGCTTGTTAGGTTATAGTTTTTGCATTGCTGTGTTTAGGATTGGCATTGATTATTCCCCCTTATCTTCCACCATATCTACTTAGTGGTCAGAGTGTTGCCAAGCAGTCTTAAGACTTTTCTTTAAGATACTTATAGGGTAATTGTATATAATTGTCACCATTTTCCCATTGTGAAACATCTTTTAATTGTTTATGCAAGGGAGATTTGTTTCTCTACCAATTTTTAAAATTGTAGCTGTAGCAACTTTTGTGAATGTCAAAAAAATCATAAAGATAAAAAATCCAAAAACAGTTGATATGCCATTAAGTTTTAAAGTAGTTCATGTATATACATATAGATAAAAGAAATTTTACTTGCTAGTATATAAGAAATTATACATATAAGATTTTGGATTATACTTGTAAGTATTATAATAAAATTTACTTGCATTTTACTTGGTAGTACATAAGAAATTATATATATAATTATATATGCATATTTTACTTGTAATTATATATATATTTTTTCAAAATGTTTGAATCTTTTAGCATCGAGTACCTTAAATATAATAATGAAAGAAATATACTTTAAATTATTATTTAAAAAGCACTTAATAAATGTTCTTAATTATCATGTAGTCATACTACTCGAAGCAAGCTAATGGATAAGTTTTAAGCTATGATTATAACATTTTGAGCCCAACAATGTTAGTGAGTTCATTTCTAGTGGCACAAATATAATATATATATATATATGTCTATTGGATTTTACTTTTAAGTTTGATGATAAATTTTGCTTCCTAATTTATATTTATATATATATATATGCAAATATTGACTTTTAATCTATGCAAACTAGTCGTGTTCATGTAGTTGGTTATTGTTTTTTTTTTTTTAGGAAATGGACTTTACAACATCAAATTATCAAACTCCTAAGCTTGAATGACCGAGACTCCTTGTGGTCCTCCAAATTCTTTAAACAATGCTACAGTAGCTGCTCCTACACCTAGAACCCTTTTCGTGTGTCCCACCAAATCTTCCAAAGCCTCCAACAAAACTAGGAGGTAAATTAGGTTCCACAACTTATATAATATGGGATTATTTTACAAAGTTACCATGTGTAGAAGGGGATATACCATTGTAGACACCCTATTTTGTTTGAGGATCATTTAAGGCATCAAGGGCCATCATCTAGGGCATCGGAGGCAATTATTTTGAGCATCCTTGGAAGCATACGTCAATATCTCATTATTTTGACTAAAAAGAGGTAATTCAAAGAGCCATAGGAACGTGCAAGTCATATTGGTGCATAGGTATTGATACCAAGCTTTTACACTACTAAAAATTCAAATTTTCACATGTAGTACCAATACAAAAGGGTTTGGTATCGAGACCTGATAAGTGGTATGGATACTTGCATGTTTGTATCAATATAGACCTTAGCAATAACAAAAATTGTGATTTTTGGCCAAATGTATTAATACTTAAGCAAAAGTATCGATACAAGCCCATGAAGTATTAATAGATACCTCTAAGTCTTGAGATTGAAAACTTTTGTTAGCTTTTGGTATCGACACGTGCTTCATTGTATCGATACTCATGGGCAAAAATTACCTTATGTATAAATACAAAATGTTTTGTATCAATACACCAGGGCAATTTTGCCTAGTTAGAGCCATTTTTAGCCTTTGCACCATTGATTTAAAAATCCTATTCCAACATATTTCATGCACTAAAAATCATCAAAATTCATACCAGGCCTCAGCTTTGTGATAACTCTATAAAATAAAGTTATTTAGTCTCATGATTCATATTAAATTAGCTTAATCTTAAAGATTTTTATTTAAATTTTATTTATAGTAGTATTATTTTATTTATTTATAGTAGTTTTTAATTTAGTATTATTTACTTTCTTTATATTTTAATTACTTAGTTATTTAAATAACTTTCATAGGTCAAAAGCTAAAGAATTTCCTAAAAGTGCTACAATTTAATCAAAAAGTAAAGTGGACTCAATCAAGCAAAGTTATTAAGTTTAGCAATTTCCAAAAATAATATGTTTAAGCTACTTATAGACCAATTTTCTCCTTTAGGGTTTTGCTTATAAATAAGAATCTTAGGATTAGACTTAGATAAATCCCAAATATTCTATAATTTTGTTTTTCTGTAGTTTTCTAAAGAGGGGAGAAGCCACCATAATATTCAAGAAGCTAGAGAGATTTTTGGAAAAGCTTGAAGATCAAAGATCTGGCTAATCTTAGTTCTCTCTTTCTCTTTACTCTTTTAATCTTTCTTGTATTATTTATAATGGTGAAACTCCTTGGTTTTATATTTATTATGAACTAGATTTATTTTTCTAGGGCTGTAATGGAACTCAACATTTAGTTTAGATTATTTTATTTTCTTTTCTTGATTTAATGATACTTGAGTTGTTTGTTCAATCTCGTTTTTAATGCTTCTAATTGTTTTATCACCAATTAGATTGATTTGGTAACCTTAATGAAATTAGAAAAAGAAATTTTGTGTTTAGATCTAGATTGAAAGACATATATTTCATATTCATTTATTAGAATGAATTGATCTGCATGTTAGATAGGAATATGCGAGCATGCCATATGTAACCAAATTAGAGCCTAAACATAGTGAGTTTCTTTTAATTCAATTTGCGTAAAAATATAGTAAATTGATTAAAAGATATATTTTAATAAGACCATCGGAAGCTACTTACGAATAAATTAGAACTCTAGGTTAACAACTCATTATCATTAGTCAAGTTAAGAGAGTAGGATTTTATTCAATTGAATTATTAAGGGAAATTGTAATCCTAGGCTTCTATTGTTTATTATTATTATTCTTATTATTATTATTATTATTATCAGTAGTTTTAATTTATAATTTTTAATCTTTTGTTTGAATAAGATTAAGTTGTTTTAATTTTAGTAGTGAACAATTTTAGTATCAATTTCTCGTAGGACCAATACTCTACTTTATCACTATATTACTTATTGTGAGACGTGCACTTGCGTGGTTAATTCTGACAACACTTTGGGCTTGTGATTGGATTTAGACTAATTTTTTGAGGCCTAAATAGCCAATGAAAAGGGATATTTTAGGCCATTTTGCAAATTGTCGGAAAGTACGACTGATTTTTCTCAAAGCTCAGCTGCATAAAGTAGCCTTGATCTACTATTTTTTTTAAGCAGACCAATTTGTTTGCATGGTAACTAAGTACGATACTTTATCTCTGCATGAGGTACATGCATCAAAACCCCATTATGCCCTTACTTTTTGCATTTGTTTGTTTTCATAGTCACATGGCTACATCTTCCAACTTTGGCTCAACAGATGCATATATACAAACACATAGAAAGTAGAAAACCCTACTACACTCACATATTCTTAGTAGAGAGTACTCATTTTCATGCATCCCCTCAATAGTCCCTGCCAATAAAAAACCAATGACTTTTCTCTATTCATGTAGCTTCTCAAAACCACTACTAAAAACCCTCTAAAATCCTTTATTCCACTCACCTCTCTTCTCAAACCCCCCTTTTATCAACATCTTAACTAAAAATCTCCTTTTTTTCATTATTTTTTGCTATTCATCATCAAAAAGAAGGAAGAAGTTGAATTCAAAGTTGTTGCTTAGAAAAAGGATGAAGCTTGAAACTTTTGGTATATTTTCTCCCCTTTGCTCTGCTTATTCTCTGAATTTTCAGCATTTTCGTCATCCTAGTGGCCTCTTTATGTTACCATGACCCTTCTAAGACTCTCATACATTATTGTGGCCTTCGTTGTGGTAGTCTTAGGCTCGATGATCCTTTTGATGCCTTAATATTGATTGGACGGTCAAATATACCATGCTTTATTTTTACCATCATAACAAGCCATGTTCATGCATTTCTTATCATGTTTCATCCACCTTTATATATTCATCTCACATTTGAATCTTTACCCTAACATGCTTTAAACATATTCATGCATTTTCTTGCATATTGGTAGGTTTACTGAAACAAAAATGTCACCTTGAAAAATTTTAGCATACTTTCTTTTGGTTAAAAATGTTCATATTATCATACATAGCTTGATTCTAGATGTCATTTATGAGTCTAACATTCTCATGCATCTTATTTCTCATCATCCTACATTTTGCCACCTCTTTCATTATCAAAATATCACCTTTGTTTGTTTAATTGTATTGTCTAGGTTCACTATTATATATGTTGTGTTTCATTCATAATTTTTGTATCAAAATGCATGCTTATTTGTTGCTAAAAAATTGATTTTCAAACACCCTAAGTTAAATCTATGCTATTTCTAATAGATAGAGACCAGCATGGATTTAACATTTTTACTAAATTGGTCTTCCAATCTTGGGGATAAATCAAACTTTCCAGGTTTGGGTTCATGGTTGAACAAACTCTTAAATGCTGTCCTCTTAGAAAATGATTATTTTATTTGATAAACATTAAGCCTTAATCTTAATACCCTCATTGGTGGCATGATCAATGGGTTGTTTCATCATCTTAAACTACTCTAGGATTATGGAATGAATTCGTGATGCCCACATCACCCGTTATAGACGTTCGAATGTCCTTGGCTCAAGTCTAGCCTTGAGAAACCTGAAAATATAAAAAATTCCTCTGTTTTTGTTCTGACAACACTATGCCCACAATTAAAAATTGTTTAAAGACCAAACATATTTTTTTTGGAATTTTTTAATATTTTCCATGAAAGTACATCAAATTATCTTTCTAATAGTGCCTCGTTTGCACCTGTATCATTCTAGATAAAGGAGTTACGATTTTTTGAACCTTCGCTGTCCAAGACCCCTAGAACCAGCAAATTGGCTTATATTTAGGACATATTGATGCACTTGATGATTTTTATAAATTTTTAAATATTTTAGTTGAAGCTTTGTGAAATTCCCTTTTTGGAAAGTTAACATTGGCAATTTAACAATACCAAATAAGTTCGAAATGATTTTCTAAAGTCTACTATGCATTTTCCCCTACACTGGCTACTAGTATCAAAACAAACCCAATTTCAAAAATTAATTTCACCTAGAAAGTGGTTTTCTTGGATTTTTGAAATATTTTTATATTAAACCTTATCGAGTTAACTTTCCAATGGTGGCTCTCTCGGTTCCTAACACCTCCGAATTTACCTAGAACAAATTTGGGAAAAGAGACAGCATGATGTTGTCCCCTATGTTTGCAATTAAAATCAACCTAACTTCTCGAACCACTTTTATTGAGACGTTCGAACGTCTCAAAGTGTACCCAATTAACTCCTATGAGGTCATGTAATATAACACAAGTCATCTAAACTCAAATCAAGGCTAACAACAAAAAATAATTTTCTTCAAACTTTCAGGTTCTATTTTCAAAATACCTTTTATCTAAAATATACCTTTTCTCCATAAACATTAAAATTTTCATTTTTGAGGATACGCTACCCCACTTACCGAGGGGATACTCCAACTCCGCTATTTATTCAAAACTTAAATTTTCTCTTGTGGACATTCTCGAGATTGTTAATCAAAGCCCTTTTTTAACAGATCTGAAATGTTTACCTTTAGGGATACTCTAATCCCCTTTTTCGAGTGGATACTCCAACTCCTCTCTTTACCTAAAGTCTGAATTTTTTCTTTCCCAATACTTCCTAAAAGGGTTTTTGATCAAAACCTTCCTTTGAACACATCCAAAATTTTCACCTTAGAGGATACTCCAACTCCGCCTTTGAAGAGGATATTCAAACCCCACTTTTTATCAAAAATTTGATTTTTCTCTCCAATATCTCAAGTCATTTTAATCAAGACCTCTTTTTTTATCCCTCAAGTTATCGTCGAATCCAAACATATCTCAAAGTTGTCATCGCAGTTATTCTTTAATAATCAAAGACAATTACGAGATACATTCTAATCATCCCTCATTTTCTTTATGTTTTATGTGTGATTGTTTTTATGTGATATGATTATATTCTTTTGGTATTACTAACATGTTTCCCTTTTTTAGTGACCACTGTGCATTCATATTTTAAAATTGTTTTCAAAATTTATAAGGCAATGTTTTGCATCGGTATTTCTCCAGTGCCTAAAATGGGATATCTAAATTTTCAAAATTTAATCCGAAAATTATTTTCATCAAAAATCCCTATGTTCTTCACATCTCCAGGGCATATTGGTGTTATGAATTTCTTTCAAAACATGGATCTATAGTTTTCAAAAAAATTCATGCATTAAAGGGTATTATATCAAAATAATGATAAAGTGAAACCGATTAAATCAAAACCAAAGTGAGATATAGTTAGCAGGTATCAATTTTGAGTGTTGTGGGGGTGCTAATCCTTCCTCATGCATAACCAACTCTCGGACCCAACCGACGAATCTCTCGACCTTGTAGACCTCGAAATCGATATTTTGAGTTTCATAACTTGGAATATTGTTTTCAATAGGCATCCAATCATGCCTAGCCCAAAATGATTAGTGATGACTTCAAATTTGTGGCCACTTTATGGTAGCCTTTCAAGACTATTTGGATGAGCGATTCACCCGATGGTCTCTTTCCTCTTCACGTTGCTACGCCTACTTCAAATCTTGATCAAAGGATAACCAAAGGCTC
>JBBYHM010000020.1:4442857-4455170 GCA_038381775.1 Adansonia rubrostipa | reverse complement strand
GGTTAATGTAACAAGATAAGAAGGCTGAATTCATGTACATATAACTATGAAAGTATGTACATTTATAAACAGGATATTTAGTGATAAGTTGTACCAAAATCCCAATCAATTAAGCTCTTATGTCTTCTTGTTCCTTAAAATTATGTAGGTGGTAAAACTGTGGTGTTTTATACAAAATAGTAAGATTATTAAATATATAACTTCTTAGTACTCTTATTATAGAAAAACCCTATTCCACTGACCATAATCCCCTCTCTAATCCAGTAATCATTTAGAACTATTCTAGCATAGTAGTTTTACTAAAAAAATAAAATTTCTTTAAGAAAATAAATTCACTTATTGTTCATATAACAGTACGAACATTCAATAAAAATATATGTTTTCGTAACAATGAAAACTTCTACTTTGCATCCTAATCAATTAAACTTTTATTTGCTCCTACTTCTTAAAATAATCAAAGTCGTAAAAATGTAATGATTTATACAAAACAGTTAAGGCTATTAAATATATAACTTTTAATACTCTTAAAGTAAAAAAATTTATCTTAAAATCTATATAATTTAAATTATTAACATATTAAAATTTATATAAATATAAAATATCTTAAATACAATTATGACACGAAAAATATAAAAACATGGTTCGGATACACGAATTATCAAATCTAATATCACCTCATATTTTAACCTCGTTTTTTTTAACTTATAAGTTGAAATGAAGCTCTTATGAAAAAAAAAAAAAACAAGAACTCAAAAACAAAAAGCAAAAGTTTTTTAAAAATTTAATTCTTAAAATATCCTTATCTTGCAGGATTTTATTTTCTCTTTTAGGGCATAGAGTGTTTTTCTTTTGACAAAGTTTGAGAAACAAATAGGTTTTTTTAGACTTATTCAAGGGCTGAGTAACGCACTCGACTTAAAAGGCCTGGCATGCATTGGGTCAAGTCTAGGTTTCAATTTTTGTAATTTGAATAGGCTAGGTAGCCCGAATACTATTCATATATTAAGAAATAAAATTTTATATAAATTTAATTATAAACATCTATATTAATATAAAAATTATTTTTAATATTTTAATAATTTTGAACAATGATTCAGACATACGGATCGATCTCAATCAAATTCTAGCTTGGGCAATGAATTAAAAAAAATTAAGCTGAGACTTGTCATGACCCATGAATACTTTTACCAACAAATAAGAAGAATTTTGAAAAAATATAAATTTTTCGTAAAAATTGATATGTTATAGAATAAGATAAGAGATTTCTCTTATCTTTTTTTTTTGGATTTTCTTCATTAAAAATGACTTATAAGTTTTAAGAGTTTGGACTAAAATTGTTTAGTTCACTTTTAATTCTAAAAGATAGATAAGTTGAAAAAAGTGGAGCCATACAGGCAATAGTTTTACTAAAGAATGCTTGAAGAAAAATAAACTCACTTATATCAATATAAAAGAAGACATTTTTAAAAATGAGACGAGTAGACAATAAGAAAAGTTCTCTCTATCTCTTTTATTTAATAGTATTGGAGATAAATGTCGTCTCTAAAATTTTTTAAAGACATAGTTTTAGAGAATAACTGTTAGGAATAATTTTTTTTTTGTCCGTAAAACTTTTACAAATTTTTATCTTTTAAAAATAATTATTAATTATTCTCAATTCTTTTAAATTTTATAGTTTATTCACGTAAACGTATTATAATAAAAATATGTTGATATAAATTCGGCAGAATTAGTTGTACATTTTCATATGACAAATACTACCTAAATCCCAATCAATTAAACTCTTATATGTTTCATTTCCTTAAAATTACCAAGATAGTAAAAATATACTGATTCTTACAAAGTAGCAAGGGTACGAAATATATATATATCTTTTCATACTCTTAGTGTAGAAAGACCCTAAACCTGTAATCATCATCCCCCTCTCCCAAAATCATTTAAATTACACTAAAATAATAGCTTTACTAGAAAATGCTTCCAAAAAATATATATAAGCTTACTTGTATGCACTTAGAAGTAAAACAATATTTATATATGCATAAGTAACTGCACATTCGACAAAAATATCTGTATACTTTCATATCATTGGCAAATTCTATCTTAACCCCAATCGATTAAGCTCTTATGTGTTCCTACTCCTTAAAAATCTAGCCCAAACCTCGAACTATACACCACTCTCTAATCTCATAATCATTTAAAATACTCTGAAATAATAGCTTTACTAAGATCTGCTTCAAGAAAACAAGTTCACTTATACAGGGTGGAGTTAGGCTAGCTTTATTTTCTGGGTGGGGGGGGAAGGGCTAAATTAGTATATTTGGGACTATATTAGTATTGAGCGGTATATATCAATTTTAAAGCAGAGTGAAACGATACTAGTAGCTTATCCTTTTGACTTTTATATTGGATCGTATTGATTGTACTGGTTGGTACAAAATTTTAACTTTTTTCTTATTTCACTTATATGATTTTTAACAAATTTCTAGTTTTTTTTTTCTTGATTGTTTTTTTTAATTTATTTAAAATAAAATATGTTGATTAATTAGGTTAGTAAACTTTATTAATCATAATTTATTATATTTTAAAAATATTTTTATATTTATTTTACGTTTAAAATTTTTTATGTTAAATATTTATAATTTTAAAATTTATATTTGCATATAAACATTTGTAAACGTATATGATGAAGGTTATTTTGCATGTTTATATAATATATATTTTATAAGTTCATTTAACGGATACATATAAGCAATCCTTAATGTTTTTTTTTTTTTTTCACTTTCTTATTTAGAAGTGTTTTTTTACATCTATCAATTACTATAATGAAATTCAAGAAAATTATTGTAATAATTACAAATCTTTTTTGCATTTTTGGAATCTTAAGGCACTCGTCATCCTCTTTTATAATTTATTAAGGAACTATAAATAGGTTATAAATACACGTGTGCGCATATATATATATATATATATATGAAAAAAGTACTTGAAAAATACCTATAAACTTAAAATAGTATATTGAAATACAATGGTACCAATATAAATTAATACCCAAACAAAAACGGTTTATTTAATAATACGGTACTGACTATCTTGGACTAACGTAAAGATAAAGAAAACTAAAACTTCTTTAAAATTTATTTTGAGGTGACCAATTTAATAATATTTTATACATAAATACATATAAATTTATATATACTAAAGGATTTTCAAAAATTTTGAAGGAGAGCCCTACCTACCTATGACCCTTCGCCTCTGCACTTACATGTACGTAAAAGTATAACAATATATATATATATATAGATTGTAACAATATCTACATTTAAAAAAATTTATATATATTATATGTATAGCTTTAAATTGTTTTCATTCTTAATCTATACATAGGTTACAGTTTAAAGGTGTCAAAATCGTGTAAGTCAAATTTCCTCCAAATCTCTTTTCTCTTAAACTTAAAAGCACAAAAGGACTTTCACCTTTCGCAAAACATTTGTCTGAAGACATCGATTGTCTGACTTCTCTTTAAATTTAGACTTTACAACATTTCCAAAACCAAAGACAATGTAGGCATTCACAAGGCACCGAGGACCAGATTAGTGGTAATACTAAAAGTAAACCATTTTTCATCTTTTCAGGCCTAATCAAAGCATCAAAATAAATAAATAAATCAAATCCACAAGATTGTTTCTCTTTAAAATAAACTTTATAGCATTTCTAAAACTAAAGGCAATTTAGGTATTCACAAAACCGTTAAAAACCGGATTAGTGATAACAACGGAACCAATGGTAAAATCAAGAATTTTATATTGAGAGGTCGGGATAAAATAAAATTAAAATATAAATTTTGAGAGAACGAAATAAAAATTTTTATTATTTTCAATTTAAAACAACTTACAAATAAAAAGTTCGAAGATTCGAAGAAGAACCGAGGGGGCCGAGACCTTGGCTTGCCTCTTTGGCTACGCCCCTGACTAGAAGCAAATATTTCTTTTTACTCATTTCATGCTTAACCAACTTTGTGGGTCTTCTTATTTCATAATGAAATACCCATTAACATCCTCAACAATATAGTATACTTTTTCCTAATCTATTTTCGATAAGAAAGAAACGTTTATAGACACAAACATCATTGCAGAAAACAAACCCACATGCATCACATCTCAAATATTGCAAATGTAACGATTCGAAATAGTTTTCACTTTGTTTCAATAAAAACCAAAAGACAATGGCTGAAGAGAAAAGAATTACTTATCCTAAACCCTTTCAACAGCATGAGGAACAGCACCATTGTCTGTGAAGTTTGTTTCTTAGGATGGTACACTCCCTCAACAACAACAAAAACGAAAAATCAGACAAGTTGGTCGAATCGATTCGACTGGGAGTCATAAGCTTGTCTGGTCCAACACATATCAAAGAACTGAAGATTTAATGAATAGGTAGAAAATCGATTCAATCAGCTAAAAATCTTTTTTTATTTGTAATAATTTTATAAGTGATGAGATTTGAATCTTTAACTTCTTGTTCTTATGTTAAAGACCATGCAATTAAGCTAAATACATATTTTTATTAATTAATTATTATATTTAATATTTAATTTATTTTTAAATTGAATAATTTGATTTAATCAGTCCAATCAATTGAATCAGTTAAATTATTTATTTGAAAGTCACATTGCTTTGAGCTCCGATTTGATTTTTATTCATTATAAAAAATTAAACAAAAAAATTAAGACTAAAATTTGAGACACCCATTGTGTGAGTGAAATTTTTTTTCCTAATTTATTCTTTTAAAAAAAATTAGTAAAAATATGAGTTTTTTTATCATTAAAAAGGTGGGTGGTTGTTTTTCAAAGTAAAAAAGTGGGTAGTTTTTATTTAAAAATTGATAATTATTATTTTAAGTAAAAAGACCCAAATATCTTTAATTTATTTATTAAAATAATTCTAACTAATATATTAGTCAATTTTTCAGCTGGTGTCACTTGATATATAATACTAATTAAATTAAAAATTTTGCAAAATTATGATTCAACCGTCAATTGAAAGGGTCGAGCTTGTTTCGGGTTAGGTCAAATCAATTAAGTTTCAGTCAATTTGAGTCTTTAATTTTTTGGGTCATTCAGATTTTGATCATTTTTGTTTCAAGTTATTTCGAGTTTAGATCATTTGGTTTAATTAATTAGGTTCAGCCATTTTATTCAATCGGGCCTGACACAAGAATTATATGAGTTAAAATCATTTGGGTTTAATTTATTAATTTTAAATTCAAATCAATCAAATTTAAATAAATTATTTGATCAAATTAGATTTACTTAAAATTTTATTGAAATATATAATATAAATAATAAAAATATTTAAACATAAATATAAAAATTATAATTTTTAATAAAAATAAATATATATCTGACTCCATTTTAAATTTTTTTTTCATAATTGGATTTTTTAAAAAAAAAATTAAGTATTTATTTAAAAAAATTATTTTACTTAAATGAATATTATCATTTAATAAATTTTTAGTAAAGATCAATAACAAAATTCATATTATTTATGTTAAATGTTATCAATAATAAATTTTATTCATTGAAAGGTAACGATGCAAAAAGCATATATTTAGTAAATAAACATTAGGTATAAATATTGATATCGATCGATCTAATCTAAAATTTTAACAAATTTAACAATTTAAAGCCCAATATCCTAAAAAAATCTGATCATGAAATTAAAATAAATTAATAATTTATCTTATAAATATATTTTTATTAAGTTAATATTTTTAAAAAAATTATAATTAATTAAAATTTGAAATTCTTGGATTAATGGTTCATATTATCTTTGGTTCAAGTCTATTGATTGATTTTGAATTTTTTTATTTTTTTAATCAAATCTAATTAATTTGAATTCGGGCCTACACGTCGGGTTTTTATTCGCATCAATGTTCTAGGATAGATTATTAAGGTTAAAAGAATCTTTGCCATTTTTTTGGCAGAGCGTCATATCAGATGCTCTGCTTGCAGCTTGCAGAGGAATATAGTCCCTTCAATCGGTCCTTACGTTACACCATTATAATGGAATTTGCTCTCTGTTTGCTATCATTTTCAGGGCTATTTTCTTTCCTAAATCCATAAATTCCAACTCCTTTCTGAATTTAGAGGCTTTTTGTTTTTTTTACCCATTGAAATAACCTGGTAATTCCTCTCCCTACTCTCGCTCTTCTGTTTCCATTTTAAAACAAACATTTTCTCATTAAACATGATGAATTTGCAGAGGATTAAGTAAGTTTAAACTGACAGCCATGGATCGTCTCAATGGTCCTGCCCGCCTCATGATAGTCTCAGATCTTGATTTTACAATGGTATTCAATAAAAAAAAATTGAAATTCATGTTTCGTAAGTTAAACCAACCATTGAATTCCCAGTGATTTCATTATTCTTTGTTAAATTCCAGGTTGATCATGAAGACCCAGAAAACCTTTCACTTCTTCGGTTCAATGCTCTTTGGGAAGCCTATTATCGCCATGATTCTTTGCTGGTGTATTCCACTGGAAGGTCACCAACGATTTATAAACAGCTGAGGAATGAGAAGCCCCTTTTGACCCCAGATATAACTATAATGTCCGTGGGAACTGAGATTGCTTATGGTGAATCAATGGTACCTGATTATGGTTGGGAACAATGTTTGAACCTCAACTGGGACCGAGATATTGTCACTCAGGAAACAGCTAAGTTTCCTCAACTTGTTCCTCAGGCATGTTTCTTTTCTTTTATTTTATTTTTATAAAAATGATAATTTGGCTTTTGTTTCTTGTTTAGCTAAGGATCATCAGGTGTTTTAGTAACTTTAAATATTTGACATTGTTGAAACTTAACTATAATAATTGAACTTTTATAGTTTAAGCTTTTGGGACGCCCAATTTTATTTGGTATCAAACCCTTTGAGTTCAAATTTTGATAGCCGTTTTCTCCTTTAATACCCAGTGTTTTATCGCCAATTGCTGTTCTTATTTATGAAGCTCTGACTATTCATTTTTCTCAAAATATCTATTTCTGCAACCTGTACCCTCACATTTTCGAACATGGGTGTGGGATAAGACCCTACAAATACAAGAAAAGAACTCCAAACAAATTTAACATGTTCTTGTTCAGCATATATCCGTATTTGGTACTCACACCCAAGTCTAAGTTGCATAGGTTTTAATCTTTCTTCAGCTTGCACATTTACACTTGGGTTCAAGAGTAAGTTCCTTAATCATTCATTTAAAGATAATAGTTGGATCTTTCCTGTCAGCTTAAGTTTTTGGGGATAATTGTTCACCCAATTTAACTGAAATAATAGGATATGTTGTTATTCTGATTTTAAGTTTCCTTTTGGTTGTTGTTTTCATTATATGTTCTTTAGCAGTTTAGCTTGTCCATTATTGGAGATTTTGAGCTGCTTTCTCAGTTTGGGCATTTTTATTATTGGCTGATTTGTCTTTTGAGTTAGTTTTATTTGTATCAGCTTTGATTGTCCCATTATTTTTTTTTTTCCTAATAAAATTCATTTAGCCTTTAAAGAAAATATATTATTGCCAAAGGAAGTTGAGTTGAATGCAAAAGTGAATGTGTTTTGAATAAATTCAACATTATCTTTTGTTTATAATATGAAGGATTTTAATGGTGTGTTACATTTCATTTTAGTCTAATTTTATATGCTGTTTTCAATCAAATATGATTTTGCTTCTCTCTTTATGCTTCCCTTTGAGCGATTTCTTAAGTTGTTTGAATGATGGAATTGATTTCACTTGAGTTTTAAGATTAAGAAGCCATTGACTTGTTAATTTTACTACTTGCTTTTTGCTTGTGAAAGCAATGGGTGAAAAAGCCAAATGGACAGACTTTTGACATTTTTTACTAACCAAATGCAGGATTTTAGTTTATAGACAGTAATTATATTTGACTGGACATTTTAGACAATTGGTTTTGGTTATAATTAATCAACTATGGTTTTTCTTTTCGAGTCATAACTCACAAGTGAAAACCAAAAGGCAAAAAGCAAGTAGGAAAATTATCAATCATACAGAGGCTAAGAATTTTATTTTTTTCTTCGCAGTCAGATACCGAGCAACGACCTCGCAGGGTTAGCTTTTTCCTGGAGAAGCCTAAATCATTAGAAGTAATCAAAGCACTTTCAGAATGTCTAGACAAACGCAGGGTGAGATAAGCAATTTTGCATGAGAAACCATTTTCAGGAAATAAGTAATATATTTTAAGCTTTCTCATAAATGGTTTTGGATCTTAATTTCTTCTTCTGCAGCTTGATTTTAAAATAATATATAGCAATGGGACAGCCTTGGATGTATTACCAAAAGGTGCCGGTAAAGGACAAGCTTTGGCATATTTGCTCAGAAAGTTTAAAGCTAATGGAAGAATTCCACTTAATTCACTTGTTTGTGGTGACTCTGGAAATGATGCTGAGCTATTCACCATTCCTGAAGTATATGGCGTGATGGTATGCAATCTTCAACCTATTTTTGTTTCCATTTTCACATAAATTACATTTTGTGTAAATTGAAGTTGAATTTTTCAGGTTAGCAATGCACAGGAAGAGTTATTACAGTGGCATGATGAAAATGCGAAAAACAATCCCAACATAATCCATTCTAGTGAGCGATGTGCATCTGGAATAATACAAGCCATTGGGAAATTCGCTCTTGGTCCGAATTTGTCTCCCAGAGATATTAGAGACTTTAGGAAATGCAAAGTAAATATTTTCAGTCCTGGTCATGAAGTGGTGAAGTTCTACTTATTTTATGAGAGATGGCGACGTGCAGAAGTTGAGAAGTCTGATCAGCTTTTGCAAAATCTAGAATCAAGTTTTGTATGTCTGTTTTGTCTTCCCTTTTAGTGTTTTACTATTTGTTTTTGCTTTGAATGGCATTAACCTGAAAATCTCATCCCGGAGAAAACATGCTTTAAATTCTTGGTCTTGTCTGGCAAGGCTTAGCTGCAATAAGTGAACATTAATTTTTGTTTCAGACATGGCACCGCATTGGTAGAAGATAGATATACCAATGTTAATGCTTTGGATGAACCATGGCCTTTGCATTATGGTAGGATGTGACCATTCTATTTGTATTCGGCTGATAATTCCATGTGCCTTGATTTTATAAGAGCCTATGTTGTTCCAACTCTTCATTTTTCTTGACGTGAACATGTCCAACACCTATGTCCAACACAGTTCCGGATATGGATATGATGATATGACCCTCCACGGACCTTCCAAATGCATGGAAAAGCTTAGAAAAAATTGAACATAGTTGTTTCAGACATATATCCATATCCAACACTCACACCAAGACCGAGTAACATAAATAAGAGCTTCTCTTCCCTTTTAGTGTTTAAAAGTTATTTTTTTCTATGAATGGCATTACCCTGGAAAACTCAACATAGAGAGATTATATTTTGATTCCTTGATCTTGTCTAGCAACGGTGAGCTGCAATAATTAAATATAATTTTGTTTCGGGAACGGAACTGCATGGTTGAGGATGGCTACACCAATGTTGCTGCTTTGCATGAACTACAGCCTCCGCCTTATAGCAGGATGTGATCATTCCATTCTATACAGACGATATTTCAATGTGCATCAACTTTATAAGAGCTCCATTTAAATTCTTTTAATTCAGAAATTGCATTTTTTTAGACTCGTGTTTTATTCTGTTTGCTGAATTGATGAGAGTTAATTAATTAAGTCCTATGTCTTCAGTATCCATTAGGTACTTTTGTCCATCCCTCTGGAACTGAGCATCCGATGAACAAATGCATAGATATCATGACAAGATTATACGGGGATAAACAAGGAAAACAATATTGTGTTTGGCTGGATCGTGTTTCAACAGCGCAGATTAGTTCAGATGCATGGCTTGTGAAGTTTGATAAATGGGAGTCAACTGGTGAGATATATATATATTATCTTGATTGTATTGGCTTTTCCCTTTATAATCACTAATATATCACAATGTTATTCCTTTCCCATTTTGGGCTGTTTGAACTTGGATTTATTTATTCTACTTTACTCCTTATATTGTAAAATGCAGTTCTTCCTTGTTGCTAGATAACTAAATTATTCTCTATATGTAGGACATTGCTAAAACCTACTTATGCCAATATTAGCCGGTGCGTATAACGAAATTAATCAAAAGACAGAGCATACTGGAAATCTAAAAAGAGTGCCAAGAGGCTGGTTTTTTTCTTATTTCTTAAGCTAAGTGGTGAAAAAACATCTCTGCCCAAGGCAGTATTGAAATAGAAAACTGAAGGTAGCACTTAATTTGGTATAATGCCAACTGCCTGAACTTGCTGAAAGCAAGAACTGAAATTTACATAAAATTCGATGGAGGTAATATGAGACCTATGTTGCTCTGACTCTTCATCCTTTTTTTCTGACGCATATCCGAACATGGGTATGGAGATATGTCCCTCCAAGCACCCTCCAAATACATGAAAAACGTAGAAAAATTGAATATAACTGTGTTAGATATACACCCGTATCTGAGCTCACACTTGATTCTGAGTAACAAAAAGGTTAGTAGCTTGAATGTTGTGGTATTACAACAATTGGACAGTCACCTTTTTTTTTTTCTTTTCCCAACAGAAAAAAAAAGGGGGGGTTCCTTCTATTTCATTAGCTTATTCATTCTAAGTAGTGCTTGCTTAGAAAATTTTGACTGCATAACGTTTGAAAGAGAAGTTAACACTCCCATTTATTCTTGGGTCGTGTAAATATGTTGCTTCCCCTCAAGGCTGTCTTAACCTATGTTATCTGGACTCGGGGTTGAGTGTTGGATACGGGTATGTGTCCGACACGGTTATGCTCAATTTTGTTCTAAGTTTTTTCACACATTTGGAGGATAATGCTCATGTCCAAATATGTGTTAGACACACACATTGGACATGACTACTGTAGGAAAAATTATGAGTCCAATGTAACATAGGTCTTAACATCATCAGCTTATAGGCAGAATAACTCTTAACTACATTGACTAAGCGAATATCGGTTTCTATTTTGTTGCTATGATTGAAGTGAAACTAAGGCAACAAAGATTCTCTGTTACTTTTCTAGTTGCGAAATTTGAGTTTGGCCACTAGCTTGTCAATCAATCATGTTCCACAATTATTCTAGTTTTACACATTTATGAGGAAAAAGTGGCATTTAAACTGATGCTTGAATGTTTTGTACTAATGATGATTTTAATCTGATACTAAAGATTGGTTGACCAAATTTTTGGCTGATTGTAGGGTCCCCCGCTCCCTCTTTGTAGCACCAAAAATCTCAAACTAAAGTGATTTGTATCTCAATCTTGTTGTCCGAAAGGAAATATTTGGAGTTAATGGTTTAGTTTTAATCTTGTTTTATGTACCTGTTGAAGTTAAATCTTTTGAGATTGATAGTAGGTATTTATGAACAGTTTTGCTCCAAAAAACGTCATTGGTTTTGCCTTTGAGGGATTTTTGAGATGTTAGTTAATTTCATATTTGATACCCAAAGGTCCCAAACTATAGTGAAATTGTGATTTATTAATTGAAAAAAGAGAGGGAAATTAGGAAGAGAGGGTAAAGTATGGATGGAAAGAGAGAAGGGGGGGAAGTGGGAGGCGGAGGGGTGGTCGGCTGAGGTCAGATTGACGCCACTCGGCCTTTTTCTCCTTTCCGCTCCCGTTTTCTGTAATCCATTCCCTTTCCTTTCCCCTTTCCTCTCTCTCCCCTCCTCAATTCCTTCTTTCTTTCTTCAATTGACATTTTTGGAAATTTTTGCATAGTAATTTTCTTTTAGAAAAAAAAAAAATTACAAGTGATGTGGCTTTCAAGACACATGGTATGTGCTTATTGGCTTTTTTATTGTGGGGAGGGGGGGGGGTAATGTCACACAATTTTGCTCAGTCAAATGTGCAAATTGATGGATGATATAGTTCGAGTATCTAATTGCGAACTTTGTTTCTCTCTATATAGTTTAGATACCAAATATGCATTTAACTCATTTTAGTTTATGTCAGCATTTTACTTGCCTCTATAACGGTACCCTTGTTTTTTTTTCTGTTTATGATGCTTTCTCACCTGTAAAACAAGAAAGTGGCTCAACATATTTTGATTTTGGATACGTTATAGTCTATGAGCATGGACACTTCTATCAGGGGATTGTTCAAGTGTCAGACACGTGTCTAACGCTGACACGACTCCGACATGACAGAATACTTGTCGGACACTTCAAAAAAATAGAAATAAAATCTGATATATGTTGAGTTCTAATAGGTATTAAAGTTCAAGTTAATTAAAAAAATAAA
>JBBYHM010000020.1:4407819-4424747 GCA_038381775.1 Adansonia rubrostipa | reverse complement strand
ATTCAAAAATTCAATAAAAAATACCTTATAAAATATAAATTAAAAAATTAAATTGATTGAATTAAAAATTAAAAATTTAATTGATTTGACTTTTAATTTTTTTCTTAACGTCGAAGGCCGACGACTAGAATAACAGCTACTGTAACTCAACGCACCGAACAACGAAAAACAACACAGATATAAAGTGTCTGGATAATAATGCTCGCATGGAAGAACAGCAGTAAATAAGAAGTTACAATATTAGGTGTTTTTTACTGGGAGGGTAAAGTATTGGTTTTTTTTTCAAATAAACTGATCAAATTTGGTTCATTCTGCTGGATTTTTCAAGTTCTCTTTTACTCGATTCAATAGTTTAATTTTAACGTGTTTAGACGGTCGATATATAATTTTTGTTTTTATTTTTAAATTGAATCGAATAATAAAAAAATTATCTTATCTATTGATAAGTCTCTAGAAGTCATAAACGATGTTAATAGGATAATGCATATCTTAAGGATAACGAAAAAATTAATTAAAAATAAATACGATACAAATAACAAAATTTTAACCTATTTGTAAAAAAAATAAAAAAATTACTATCAATATATCAAATATTAATACACATATATATAATAAAAAATAGAATTACAAATCTTCGACAGCAATAACTAGACTGATAATTACGATTACACGAATATAACACAAATAAAATATTTAATATACGACACAATATAAATATATCTTAAAATTTATATAAAACGAATTATTAATATATCAAAAAATATATAAATATAAAATATTTTAAATATAATTATAATAAAATAAAATATATAAATATAATATAAATACATTTTATACAGTTTTTATCATTGCTTTCAGGTTTTGCCAATGTTAGGCTCCCAACTCATTCGTTCACATACAGTGGTGTCGAACGAGCTAGACAGTCCTTGGGCAGCCGTTGCTAAAGTTGTAAAAATTATATATTCGATATTATTTGATTCATCTTTTATGAATTGAATTATATGTTTGATTTATTATTTATAAAAAATTTGAAAATAAATATTTGAATATCCGTTAATTAAATTTATTTTGATTTTAATTCAGATAGTTTTAGATATCTAAATCCATTATTCAAATCTTTTTATTTATAAAAGTAATGGATTCAGATATTTAGATTCAATATTTATTTCGTTATTATTTAATTCTATATTTCTAGTTTTTAAAAATAATTTAATAAGTTCAGACGTTTGTAGATATTATTATTTGGAACATATGAAGATTCATATAGTAATATCCGGATAATAAATAAAAAAATAAATGGATTCAAATATCGGGTACAAATATTTTTTAAAAAAATTGATATGCTTATCCATGTCGTGCCGCATTTTAATTACTTCACATGTATTATATTCATATAATGTTAAATCTAATCTTAATCATAGATTTGTGACCTTAAAGAGGGGTCTTAGCGGAAGAAGATAGTGAAGTAAGGAGATCAAACACTTCCTAATATGTAAGAAAAATTAATATCCTAATATTTTATATTTTTATAGAAAACAATAGTACTTGCCAATATTGAAATTAATATGATAATTTTTCGTATTTTATTTATTTATTTTTTATTTTAAGGAAAGACTACCAATCGGTTTTAAAATTAGAGTTTGATTAGGAAATAAGAAATCCAAGACAAAAACTGAATCCTCAATATAAATGATCATTCAGTTCAGCAGCTAATAGAATTTTGGGTTTTAATTTATAGGATTGAAGGAAATGAAGGATTTTTTTTTTTCGGGGGGTGGTATTTTGAGTGAGAGAGGAAGGGATGGCAGACTAGGATTTGCAATTATTATTATTATTATTATTATTATTATTATTGTTATTATCATCATCATCATCTAAGCCATTCAATTTTTTTTTGGAAAAATCCAATTAAATAATAAAGGAGAAGTAGATTTGTTGATCCTTGCCTGAATTTGAAAAACTCGATCAATTCATCGTAACTCAAATTTGACCCAACTCGATTTTATTAAAAAAGTTAACAGTTCATAATCGACTAGCCCGAATCTAAAAATAACTTAAATCTGAAATGATTTAAAATCAAAATGAACCAAACCGAAAATAAACAAAAAACGATGTGACGTGAACCCATTAGAATTCGAAACAAAAATAATTCAAACTCGAAAATGATTTTTTTTTTTTGCTTTCATAAATTCAGCCTCTTTCCAGCAACAGCTCACATGTTTTTTTTTTTTTTTTCTCTCTTTTTATTGGGCGTGACCCAATTTATTTAGTAATTTATATTTTATTTCTTTATTTGATTATTTAATTAATTAATTTTTTTTTCATTTGTATCATTTAGGATTTTCCATGTTTAATTTAAATTGATAAATTTCTTTCTTATAATATTTTAAGAATAAACAAAGATCTTCAAACGCTGAAATTCTAAGTTTGCAAATTATCTACCTTTTAGAATTTTTTTTAAGTGAATATTTTTAAAAAATTCTTCAAAATAGTGGAAAATTTTAGGATAAATTTTAATATTTTAAATAAAAAATAAATCATAAATGATAAAAAATTAAAACCCTTTTCATAAAATACAAAATAAATTCAAAGACAAAGTACCCTTTTTTAAAAAAAAATAATTTCTCTTAAATATTCTGCAAAAAATTCTCAAAATTTTTATAAGAGTGGTGTAAAGATATTTACACAATTTTTAATATTTAAATATTTTTAAATAATAAAAATTTTATTTGTTAAAAATAAATCCAAAGACAAAACATCTTAAAAAAAAATTGATTTCTCTTGTAATACTCTTATGCTCTTAAAATAAGGGATTTTTTTTTTCAAAAATTCTTTGCAAAATGTTGGAGAGGAAGTTGAGAATATTTCTAATATTAAAGTAATTTAAATATTTAAAATAATAAGATTTAGTTAAGAATAAAAAGAATTCAACAATAAAGCCCCTTTAAGAAAAAATAAATTTTCTTGAATAATTAAAAAAATAACTTAAAAATTTAATATTGAAAATGATAAAGAAAGATAATTATCAAATTTTAAAAATGAAAAATAGAAAAAAATTATTTTTCTAAAATTTAAAAAAATTTAAATATAAATTTAAAATTGGGAAATTTATAAAATTTGTTTTTTTATTTTTATTTTTTGAAAATGTAATTTATACTATAATAAAGCAAGATACAATACTATGAAAGTGTTACTAATTGAGCTCTCAAATGAAATCTTACTCTCTTTATTGTTTATTTCCAATCATTTTGATCCAAACATAACCCAATCCTATATCATTTATAAAAATAAAGAAAAAAAAGAATTTCTTGCATTTATTTTAAGATTAGTTAATATATTATTTATGATAATAATATTATATTAACTATAATTACTAATAATTTTATTCATAATTTTTAATACATTAAATAAAAAATTCTTATGTAATGTAATGTATTTGCATTAACTTATTGGATATTAATTCAATCTTTATTTTGTAATGATTTTTTAATTCATTTAACGATTAAAATTGGGTACTTCACAATCACAAACTTAATCTAACGTAGCATTTTTTTTATTTAAAAAAAAATAATGAAATATGCATACATTCCAATATTTGCTAGGTTATTCACTAATTAAATCACGATACATATTATAATAAATTCATTAATTAAATATTTTAAATGGAAAAAAAAATTAAAACAAAATCGAAGAACATATTTAATTAAAAAATAATTGCATAAATGCTTGCTATTTTTTATTGGTTTTTCTTTTTTTATTTATTTTTCTTTTATTAAAAATCCAAAACTTTTAATTTTTTATTATATAAATTTATATTGGACAAAGGTGAAATTGATAATACAGGAAACCATATATTTATATTGTTCTGACATATGTTTGGGGAAATATAGAAATAAGAATCCCATCTACATTGTAAAACCTGTGTAGCGCATTGAATGTTGAATTATTTCTAGGACTTTGGGTCTCAATCGTCTTCAAAAAGCTTATACTACTAAAGCATTGAAAGCTGAATTATTTCTTGGCCTTTGTTTTTCTTCAGAAGCTTATAGTACCATCGCAGCTTATGTTAAATTATTTCCAACACTTAGATCTCAATTTTCCTCAACATATAAAAAAAATAAAAATTAATAATAAAATTCTTAAAATAAGTATTTACCATTTAGCTTTCACATGTAATACGTAATAAATAAATAATTATTTTAAAATTTGGTTATATTTTATATCGTAATTATTTTATACAATCTTTTCTCGGTAATAATTATGTCATTGAATTGATTGATTGGTTTGACAGTTTCTGCCTTTGTTTTAGCTCTCAATCACCATTCAAACTCATAATCCACTCATTTTTTATTATTATCTTTTTTACGTAAATCGTTAAAGTTTATTTAATTGGTATTTATAGTTATTGCTTAAAAATTAATTAATTATTTATTTAAGAATTTTTTCCTTTTAATAATTTTTAAAAATGTTATTTAATTAGAAAATTTTAAAAATTTTCAATATTTAATTAAGAAAAAAACCTTTATTAAAGATAATTTTTTTTAGCAACCAACCAATAAATATACTATCCATTTTTGTGTTTAGCAATAATTAATTTTGAATTTGCACCTAATAATTCTCGATATGCAAATAATTATACAATATGAAAGTAATAAAAAATAATTAAAATATAATATAATATTAAAAAAATAAAAACGAATATAACATAAATAACCGTGTCAAAATTTATATTAAATGAATTACCAATACATTAATAAATATACAATATTTTGAATACTATCATAATACTTAAAAATATGTAAATACACCACAAAATATAAAAAAAAATGATCCGAACAAGAATATATTGCCCAATTTATTCATAATTAAGAGGAAATGCACTCATCCTGATCTGTCCTAACTTGAATCGAGTCAAATCTGGTTCAAACCTTTTATGGCTTCTTATAAATCCAATCCTATTCACCAACAAAAGCTATTTAGATTTGTTTAATTTTAATTTAATTTTAAAATATAAATAAATAAATTATTATTATTTTTAAATTAAAATAATTTTTTTTCAAAAAAAATTAAACTAAGTTAAAAATAATTATTTAATAATAAAATTAAAAATTCACTTTCAATACCTGCACAATCAAACCAGGCTCGCAAACAAATCAAATGGTACATATACATGCACACAATACACACACACATAAAGCTGAGCATAAGTCGGTTTAAACAGATTTAATCGATAAAATTTAATTAATTCGATTCGATTAAATTAGTTCGATGGTTATATCGATTTTTTATGTCGAGTTATTTGATTAATTCTATCATTTATCGGTTAATAATATTATTAACCAAATTAACCGAATTTTTAATGTTTAATATTTAATAATTATATATTTTATATATATTAATAGTCCAATTAAATCTATTTTCAAATCAAATATACATCCATTAGCCCAAGACCCAATAAACCAATTTGATCGAACTAATCGACCAAATCGACCGAAATTTAATCGGTTCGATTAATTCGATTATAATTAAAAATGTTGATCAGTTCGATTGATTATTCTAGCTAAGTTGGTTAATTCGGTTTGAAATTTTTTTTGATCAAATGAATCAAACCAACCGAATACACAATCCTCCACACACATCCAGAGAGCTGAACTAACTCATGCTCAGAGCATTTGATTGGCTCGGTTTTAAAATCTTGATTATAATTTTTTAAAAATTAAATAAATCAATTAAATTAATCGAACTCAAAAAAACTAAAATCAATTCATTCAATTGATTATGTCAATTTAGATTTTATTTACATAATTGAGTCTATGAGATTAAGTAATATAATTATGAATTGAGTCAGGTAATCGGAATGAATATGATTAATATAAGATAAAATAAAACTATATAGTTTATTTAATTATTTTTAGTTGTCAAATTGATTGGCCAATTTCATTTGGAAAAAAAAGCCGATTTGATTTGGAAAATAATAAACCGCAAATCAAATAAACCTATTTAAACATATTTGTCTAACTGGATTTACCAAAACCGATTAGACCGAACCAAATGAAGATCAAGATCGGTTTCAGTCGATTTAATCGATTAATCCGACTAACTCACCCCTATATATGGTTATACAACCCTGAGCTACAGTCACCAGCACAAAGACCAACCAAATTTGTATAGCGTTTTGAACATTCTGCATTAAAAACTAAAAAGGTTGGGACGCTATCACCGGCAGGGCTAATTTCTAGCCTCAAACTTGGTCTTAAAGTTCAATTTCTCTAACCTAGAATTATTCCAACTTCTCATTTTTTTCTAAATATTTGCATCTAGCACCTGTCTATCCAGACATTGGCACGAAAATATGACCCTCTATATACATGAAAAAACTTAAAAAATAAATTAAATATACTCGTACAAACAAATCCCTGTATTCAGCACTGAGATCCGAGTTTAAGTAACATAACTAAAAACATCTTCGATGTGAATGTGAACGTGAGATGCATAAAATGAGATCACACTTGTCATCTAGAAATATCACAAAAAACTTGAAACAACCAATTCCGTTGCAAAAAACCAAAGCCAAGTAAAAATAGCAATAGCTCAAAATTGGTTCTTAAACAAGCATGGCGGTAGACTTGACAAGCCGTGTATTTTTATCGTATTCATATTATTTTTACATGTAAATAATCATGGTTAAGGTATTATATATTTATATAAGCTTTCACAAACTAATAATTCGTATTTTATAGATTTGGATACATTCGGGTATTTGTGCAATTTTTTTTAGAGTCATACTTTTTAACTATTTTTCCATGTCATGTAATCATTTTGTATCCAAACTTACCGGTTCTAGATGAAAGCGAAATACCGAGTAATTTGTCATATCTTAAGTAACTTGACCATAAATGGACTTTCCACCTTTGTTGTTCCAACTTTACAATTTTCTTAATGCATCTGTATCCAACACCCGTGTTTGACACATATCCAAACACGAGTATAAAAATATAACCCTCCAAAGACCCTCCAAATACATTAAAAACTTAAAAACAAAAAATGAATATGCCCATGTCAGACACATAGCCGTATCCAACACATATAAAATTGAAATCCGAACATAGCATTCAACAATATAGACTACAAAAATATCATCACACAAGGTTTCCATAAATAGTCAGTTCTTCTGCATGTAAAGGCAGCCAAGCATAGGAAAAAATGTACATCAATAGTACAAGCTGCAAACATTAAAGATGAAATGCATAGAGATTATTAGAGTTACATGATTTAGAAAAGAGATCGAGCAAGATCCCATACCTATTTTCGAGACGCCAAAAGTTTTGCTCGTCTACAGAATACGGGTACGTGACCGAAAGCTCAATAAAAATAACCTCGGCATTTTGGTGATCCGCATAAGCATTTCTTTCTTCCATATGCCGCGTTGTCACTTTCAGTCTCGTCTGACCGCGGAATACCATAATCGTACGTCAACTCCGTCATAGGAGGGACGTGTTTCTTTGCAAAGAAAGCGATATGGAGATATGCTTCATTATTATGCTCAAACATGACAGGCTGCCAGAAAACATTTGGAGCGCAACTGTGATTCATAAATCGAGCTACGTTTCCACTGTTCTTCGCACTTATGATTAGGGGAGATGGAATATCGAAATCTTCATTACTGTCAGTTTCGAAATTCCACTTGAAGGATTCGAAGAGACGGTTTGTATGAAAAACGTATTCATTGTTTTCACCATCCCCCCCTTCCTGCCTTGCCTTAGTTTCGTCGATAACTTCACCTGCATATTCACAAATAAATGTACCTGCACGAATAGGGTCCCATGACCGCAGACCCCAACCCCTATCTCTTGTCTTAAAAACTTCCAAGTGAATTTTCAAACCGGTCTGTAAAACTCTGTTTTTGCAGTTGCGAATGCATGGGCATGAGGGACCGCATTCGTAAATCATGGGTTTTCGACACGCTAGAACCCCATTGGTGATGTAAGGGACATAACCTCCATTTTTTTGAATGCAGGAACAGTTAGGATTTCCTGCTTGGCACGCATCATGGCAATTGCAGGCAAATGAAGGTTGCACTAAATTGAATGACTTAGAATACTTGACAGTTGGGAAATACGTAAAGTGAGCGGGCCCCTTTTCGTCGTCAACCTCGTTTACAAGTGAAACAGGTGTGCTTTCCGCTCCCGAAGTGAGGTCAGGAAGAATAAGTCCGACTCTCGAAGAGAGACCTTCTTTCCACTTCTGAATGGATTTCCAAGTGGCAAAAGCAGCTCCCTGTCCGGGGACCCTTAGCAATTTATACTTGAACATGTTGCAGCCTGATTTCCCCTTCTCCATCCACGACTCCTGGATCTTGTAAAGCCCATCGTATACATAGATCTTAGACATTTGACTGATGGCATCTTTCATACCCCGAATGACTCTTACTTCATTGCCTCGGTGGAAGCTCCTTTCCAAAGCGAGATTGCCCCTTACAAGCTGCTGATCAGATGCCTCTTTATCTCTACTGGCAGTCCCACCTTGACCACTATATACCAAAACATCGGGATCTTCGGCATCATCGTCATACCCTCCAGATGAAACAATGCTTAATGCCACTCGCTCTCCCTCCATGTCGCCCTTGACAGCCATGTAGTCGATTCCAGCCATGGACGGAAAATGCAACCCCACTAAAGACAACTCCATTCGGAAGAAGAAAATGTCACCGATTTCGACACCAGGAACAGCCCCAATTCTCTTTCTCATGTTAGTCCGCACCCCTTTGGTCAACATCATGTTAGCAGCTTTCAAGTCTGCACGCTTAATAATCCCAGCATTTAATTCCTTCGCATCTTCCATTTGGCTAAGCTTTCTCCTAAGAGCATCAAACCTCAAAAGCACATTTTCAACCAATTCCCTGTTACCGTCATCTCGTTCGGACGCACTAATTCCCACACTGAAATTACTAAGAGCAGTTAAAGCAAACTCTGCATCTTTTCGCCTCTTCGCTTTCTTTTTGACAGAACTCGGTCCAGCTGAATTGTGTTTATGATTGCCATTGCCAGAAGCCGGCAGTTCTGCTCTAAATGACCGAAGCGGCACAGCAGTTGAATTGAAGTAATTTTGGTTAAGGTCAGGCGTAGATTGGGATCCTTGTGCTCCACTAAAAGGGAAAAATGGCGAAAACCCAGATGGAAAAGGGCCATTAGGAGGTACACAAACAAATGGAGGACCCTCGGACGGCTCCGGGAATACAGGAACCAATGTTCGTAGTGGTCTTACATCCAAAACTTTAGATTTATCACTTGAATTTGGCACTCCTTCCATTACAAACAAAAATCAAGCCTTTCAACCAAAGGATTTTTTTTTCCTTTTTCTTCAAATCAAGTCACTTTTCCCTATCCTTAACTTGTTTATGCACAAAACGAAGCTCCTGCATGAGCCAAAATTACACAAAAATCAGGCTTTTTTAACCAAAATTTTTTCCCTCGTTCTTCAAAACCAGAAAATACCCAATCCATTTTTCACCATCCTAGACTTGTTCATGCACATAACCAAGCTCCTGTGAACCAAGATTACACAAAAATTAGGCCTTTTAACCAAAAATTTTTCCATTCTCTTCAAAACCAGGGAATACCCATTTCATTTTTCTCCATCCTTGACTTGTTCATGAATACAACCCAGCTCCTGTTAACGGAAATTACACAATAATCAGGCTTTTTAACCAAAAATTTTCACTTTTTCTTCAAACCAAGATATACCCATTTTATTTTTCACCATCCTGGACTTGTTCATGCACAAAACCAGGCTCCTATTAACCAAAATTACACAAAAATCATAATAACAAACCATAAATTTTCCCTTTTGCTTCAAAACCATGAAACACCCATTTCATTTTTCTCCATCCTTGACTTGTTCATGCACAAAACCAGTCCTTTTGTGAAAACAAATAACACAAAAATCAAGCCTTTTAGGCCAAAAAAAGAGTTAATTTTTCTTTAGAACCAAGAGATACCCATTTCATCTTTCACCATCTTTTACTTTCTTTAAGCAAGAAAACAGCGATTTAAATAAAAAGAAAGAGAAAGTAAAAAAAAAATAAAGACAAATAGATCTAGGGTTTCTCTCTTGGATACAAAGAAAAAAACATGAAATCATGGTTTCATAAGTAACAAAGAAAAGGGTCTGATTACCTGTTGGGAAAGGCGAAGATCACTAAAGGGTTGAAGATGAGATCAACTTTGAGAGAGATTGAAAGCTTTGTTTTAAGAACTTTATTTAGTGTCAAAATTGGGTTTTTCCTTTTCTTTTTTTTTCTCTTTGTATTTATTTGGAAGTGCTGTGGACAAGTTTTGACTCTGAGACTGTCTTCTAAATGTTTTTATCATCTTCGTGGACAAAAGATAAAGATATTTATATATTTTTGTAATATTTATTTTTTTATAATTTTATTTAAAATATTTTATATTTATATAAATTTTAAAATATATATTAATATCATATTATATATTTATTATTTTATTGATATTTATTTTATATAATCAAATTTTATATTATTAAAATAAAATAAAATAAAATTTTGACAGAAATAAATTTATTTTTAAATTTAACTATAATAATTAAAAAAATTAAATTTAAATTTTAATATTAATAATTAAACTCAAAAAGGTTAAGTATGATGTTGACATTCCTTGCAATGGGAATCATTATAAATTATTAAGTTTAAATTATGATAGATTTTTTAAAGAAAAATAAATTATTAAGGGATGTCAGTTATTATTATAATTATTATGGGATATTTAATTATATATGGTAACTTGATTTTTTTTCTAACGGCCATATCACTTGTTTATTGCAGGTAAAATATAAGATTTTTAATTTAACGATTAAAAATCAAATTTAAAAAATTTTAATTATTTATGTAATAATTTAATTGAGTCAAATATTTGAGTTTTTCTAATTTAAAAGCATGTTACTTGCAATCATTATATTATTATTGATTAATCAATATTCAAATTTACATAAAATCCATCAAAATAATGCTTAGAATCCATGTTTAAAAATGGTAGACCTTATATAATTTTTAAATCACACTTATAAACGGTAGTGCCCCTTTATATAATTTTTGAATATGATTATATAGTTATAATATTGTAATAAAAAGAATTATTGTAAAAGTTTTTTTGTAATTTATAAAGCATTTCACCTATAAATTTTTTAATTAAAAATAATTATTCAATCACAATAAAAAATTATAAAAAAAATTTACTATTTATAAGTATTCTATATTGAATATTTACAATTTTGATTTGTGATTACCAAATTGTAATGTAATAATTATTAATAATATGCATATTTTGGATTTTATGAATCCTATTTCATGATAATTATTAAATCTTAATGTGGATTTTGTGAATCCTATTTTAGGATAATTATTATGAAATATTAATGTGACTTAATTATAGGAAAAAAAGATATTTATTTTTCAAGATTTGATAAAAAAATACACTTTTTTTTTAGTGTGAAAATACTCATTCTTAAGGTTTGAACAAAATACACAACCCCCAAAGTATTATGTTATATTAATTTTAAATAAAAAGCAAATATACCCTATATTAATTATTAATCATTTATTTTGCTTTTTATCTTCATTTTTTTACTCAGAACTATTTTAATTATAAAATTACCTTTAATTACTATTATTTTAAACTCTAATTAAATTATACTCTAATTCAAGTATATATATTAAATATTTTAAACTTTAGTTGGGTGAGTACTCATTAGAGACTTGGTAAGCACTAAGATTTAAGTCTCACAAAGAGTCCCATTTTATAAGTATACATGTTAAATACTATTGTTAGCTCTCTTTGAGGCTTATGGTATGCTCTGACTTTTGACTAGAGTAACATCGCATCATCTAAACTTTTTGTATCAAAAAAATATTTTAAACTTATCTTTAGTGCATTATATATATATATCAAATTTGATGTTAATATATTATGTTATTTTTATTTAAAAATAAATCAATTATCATTATTTAAAAAATTTATGTGCAATTATTGGAATTGATTTTACAAAACATGGTTAAAGGGTACTCATGAGATCAAATTAAATATGGGTTCAGTCACATTCATGGTAAAAATTTGTTGGATTTTGTACACTAACATATTTAATTTAATATAAAATATTAACATGTTTAAAACTAATTATAGGTGAATTTGAAAAACCTTTGGATGGCAAAATTTAAAATGTAAAATTTGTTAAATATTTGATAAATTACAAGTTATCTTTTGATTTGTGCAGTGAGCACGCAGGTCGAGTTTGGTTAAATAAAAAATATTTTGTTGTTTAATTATTTTTTGACGTGTAATTTTTCATCCTTAAATGTTTTAGCATATGAATCAATACACTACTTATGTTGTGATACACCTTTTATGAACTATGAAATTGATATATACAAGCATTCATGGTTATGAACATATATAAATGTTATTATATAATTTATAAATTTGAACATGTATGGCAATTAATGTACCTTCATTTATTATGGGTGAATAACATTTAGACATCTAAATCTTATAAATAGGTGCTTTGAGATGATGGAAAAAATCATTAAAAAATTTCTTTAAGTTCATTTTATTCTTTCATTTTAGTTTTCTAAAATTTTGATCTATTTATTTTTTCTACACTAAAGCTCCAGAATTTGTCATTGTAGAGAGAAAATTAAATCAAATTTCATAAATTCGTAAGGTCTAGAAAGTAGTGCAACTTTTTAAGGGGGTATTGTTGACATCTTGTAAGTAGGGGTGAGCATAAGTCGGTTCAAACCGATTTAATCGACTTAACCGATGAAATTTGGTTAATTCGGTTCGGTTAAATCGGTTCGATAGTTATGTCGGTTTTTTATGTCGGTTTATTTAGTTAATTCAGTCGGTTATCGGTTAGTAAAATTATAACCGAATTAACCGAACTTTTAATATTTAATATTTAATATTTATATATTTATATATATTAATAGCCTACTTAAACCCATTCCCAAACCAAATATATAACCATTAGCCCAAGACCCAATAAACCGATTTAACTGAACTAACCGACCAAACCGACCGAAATTTAATCGATTCGGTTAATTCGGTTATGGTTAAAAATGTCGGTCGGTTCGATCGGTTCCTTTAGTTAAGTCGGTTAATTCGGTTTAAAGTTTTTTTTTACCGAACCGATCGAACCGACCGAATGCTCACCCCTACTTGTAAGGCAATTGTAATTGTAGAGCGAGAATTAAATCAAATTTCATAAATTCGTAAGGTCTAGAAAGTAGTGTAACTTTTTAAGGTGGTATTGTTGACATCTTGTAAGGCAATTACATTATATCTGTGTGAATCAAGTGACGAGCAATTTTGCCTTAAGGATTAAAAGTTTCAATTTATTATTAACAACGTAAAGTTCTTTATTCTTCAAATTTGTCTTCAATAATAAATTTCTTCAATAAGGTTCTACAACTACAAAAAATATTTCTAGCCACATAAATACATGAACAATTCAAAATATATATAAAAAGAATTATTAACGTATAAAAGTTTATAATTATTTGAACACAAAAAATAATAGAGACACGAATAAGATAAGAACAAATTAAAGTAAATCATCTAGATAAATTAGGCAAAATATGAGATAAATTGAAACATGAAACAAGTGTTGGATATCAATGGGCCAATTAAAAGTGTATAGATATGAAATACATATACTAATATGTAGGTTGTTGTACGATGCATGAATACATTGCATTAATATCTAAGTTCAATGAGAAATGGATCTCATAATGCTTATTTAAAGAGGAAAAGAATCTTGTTTGGATAAGATATTCCTATTTGATAAAACATTTTAAATTTTGAAAAGGTTATCTAATTTTAAATTTTAAAAATATTACCTGATTTTTAAATTTTAAATCAAGATGGAATACATAGCTGTGCGTGATTTACACTAGGAAATAAAAATCAAAATTGTCGTGGCTTTCCAATTGAAAAAAATAGCTTTTTTTCATCAACTCCTCTACGTTGGTTATATCATTATCATCTGAAAGAGAGATTAATATACCTTTTCGGTTCGTAGTGTTACTGTCGATAAATGTTGTTGATTGGTAACGTGATTGAGAAGCCTGGGAGATAAATGTTAAGCACTCGAGAGGTAAGTAAATTGTGTTTTAAGGTCAAAGTTTTCAAATATTGACTTATCAGTTCTTCAGATTTGGTAAAATCAAATTTTTTATATTTTGTCTGCCTAATTATTTTATTTTATTTTTTATTTAGGATATATAAGTGTAACTTTTTGCTCATGTACATAGTATATAGTGCCCAACAACAAGCAAATAAAATTTTCTTGAAATTGAATTATTATGATAAATAATGTAAAAGATGAGATAAAATTAAGATATCACCCAACACAAACTTAGAAAAAGAATTAAAACACAATATGAAAAATAACATGAATACATAAATGTGCAAAAATATATATAGAATGAATTATTAATATGTAAAAATTTACTTATATTTATAATATTTTAAACACACAAAAAATAATACGAGCATAAATGCACAAAATTCTTTCCTTTTTTCTCTTTCCTTTCTCTTCCATTCTTAACTATTTCCTTCTTTTCTTTCTTTTTCATAAAAAAAGAACCTTGGATATACCTACACCGACCCTTCAAACACCTTCACTCACTCACTCACTTAATTATCCCAAATAAAGGTGTTCTTGGGCTAAATTGGGTGCGATTTAAATTTTTCTAAATTCTTTGTTCAAGTCCAAATTTAACTTGACTCATACACTTTTCAAAAAATAATAAAAATATTTAATATTAATTTTTGTATTTTTATAATTAAATTTAAAATTTTTTTATTATATGAAAGTGTTCGGAATCACTAGCCTAAATCACAATAAAATGAAATCAAAGCTTAATCCGATAGAATTGATTTTCGAATAGTTCTAGTCTTAGGTTAAAGCACTCAAAATAGATATAGGATTTCATGGTAATTACAATGAGCTAACTTTTAACTATTGGTGTGTAATTTTGGAAGTAGAAAAAAAAAGTTTTCATAGTTTAATGTGGATATATTGTGATAAGTTTTTCTTTTTCTTTTGAGAAATAATACTCAAATAATACCTAAAAACAAAAGGAAAATGGAATAACATAACATGTTCTTCAGTTAGTATATAGTATTAAATTTATCACCTTAATATATGAAGTTAGCATACTTTATTTTTTAATAGAATATATCAAAAATCACAGGAGCAAGAAAGTGAAACTCAATTGAACTCACAATGAATATACAAACTTGTGTGAGAAAAAAAATACCTGAAAAAACATCTTAAATAAATTAAAAAAAAAAGTGTGAATAAGTGACATAATTGAAAATTTTGTGAAGATTATGACATTTTGCTTTTTACCAAATAAAATGAATCATATCATTTACTTTCTGCATTAAAAATTGTTAGTTATTCAATGACTTTCAAAAAAGCATTATTTAGATTTATAACATAGTAAATTTTATTTTATTTTTTTATAAATTTGATGTTTTACAATTTTTAATGCTAAAATGTAAGAAATTCAAGTGCTAAAAAAGAATAATTTTGGACATTAAAAAAAAGGAAAATTGAACAATGAAAATGGGTATATATTATATTAAAAGTACAAATTACATAATAAAATTTTTAACTTAAAAATTCAGTTTAAATTTAAATATCAAATTTTAAAAAATTTATTATAACAAATTAATTGGCTGTTTGGTTATCCAAAGTGAAATGTCTAAAAGGAAGGGTTTATATATAATGTATTAATATTTATACATTGTCAATGAATTAAATCATTAAAAAATTTTAAAAATAAATATAAATAAAATTTTTAATAAAATTATATCATTTGCGGAGTGCATCAAATATAAATCTTAAAAATAATACACATAAAAAGGATATATATATATATATATGCCCACAATCTTCCAAAAAGAATTGATTAAATTTACATTTTTAAAAGATGAATATAATATTTAAAAATTTTGCACTCATTAACCAAAAATTCAAGTTAGCAATTCATTTATATGTATAATGTTAGTATATTTTTCATGTCATAAAGATGTTTAAGATTTTTTTTTGAAACAAAAGGATTTGCATTTATAAATTAACGTGTTTAAAATAATTTATATTTATATAAATTTTAATATATTAATAATTTATATTATATAAAATTTGAATCATTCGTATTTATGTTATTTTTTCGTATTATTTAGGCTTTGCTTAGTGTAGTGGAAAAAAATTTGGAAAGATGGAAAATTGGAAGAAGAGTAAATTGAAAAGATGGAAAAAATATGTTTTCTTTCTATTGGTATGCTTGGTAAGAAAGATAGAAAAGTAAAAAGAAAAAATAATTTTCTTTTGTCTCATTACTTAGTATGGTTAGAAAATAAGAAAAAAGAAAGTAAAAAGTATATTATTATACCATTATATCCATTAGAATTTAAGATGAAAAAAATAAAATTTAACAAATGATTGTAATCTTGTAAATATACCCCGCATGACACACACTATTCTCATTTTCTTTCCTCTTTTATTTTCAATTTGGAGTGATTTGTTTTTATTAATAAGTATGAAAAATAATAATTTTTTAAATTTTTTTCCTCTCACTTTTCTTTCCAACCAAGCACATCAATAATTTATTTTCTTTCCACTTTTTTACTCTTCTCTATCTATCATTTTACTTTTTCATCCAACCAAGGATATCCTTAACGTTTAATATTGCTAGAGTGATTAAAAATCCTTATAATCAAACAAAATAGAATAATTTCCCAACTCTAAGTTGGCTTAAAGGTTATGCTCGATTAGAATTATTCTTTAGAATGAAAAAACATCCTTCAATGAGGAGAGTATAACAACATAAATTAGTGTCTAAGACA
>JBBYHM010000020.1:4395065-4407719 GCA_038381775.1 Adansonia rubrostipa | reverse complement strand
TCTAAAATATTGCACCCTAATTTCACTCCAATAGAGATTCATCATTCATTTGCTCTCTACAATGCCTGTGCTTTTTCTTACAGTTTAATTTATTGATTTTTTTTATATTTTATTATGAAATAATAAAATTCTTTGACAATTATTATTATTTTTCTGGCAAAATAATTATGTGATAGACTTAGTTTTTGTTAAAGGTATCTATCCCTCCACATATCAATATTATATTTTTCTAGATTTATAATTTTAATGCCCTTATTATGTGTACAATTTAATTCTATTGAAAGAGCCATTTTGTTAGTTCTTTTAATTTTTTTTCATATATATTATAATTATTACTTTTTTTAAAAGCTTTGGATATTAACTTTAGTTCTTTTGTAATTTAATACATATAGTTATTTTAATTTTGGTATTTTATTAATTAACCACTTACAATCTGCTAATTTCCTTTATATTATATTGAGAGTACATTATCTTTTTTTTTTAACTTTAATCCCTTATATTGTTACTTTTAATATTTTTATTTAACCATATTTAATTTTTTTATATTATAATTTTTTTTCTTGATTGATCCATTAATTAATACAAAATATCATTATTAATTAGTTAAAATTTTTAGATTAATTGATTACCAAAATTAAATCTACCTATATTATTACTTTGACAAATTGACTAAATTAAAACAATTTATTTTAAGAAAACAGTTCTTAATTAATCAAACTCCAATTATGTTAAAAATATAATTTTTTATGTATATAAAATCTACCTTTATTTATATAAAAGAGTATTAGAGTGAACGTTATGTAGATTTTTTATTTTATTTTCCAAATTAATGTAGAGATTTTAGGACTTTTTTATTTTGCAATAGCATTTAAATTATTAATTGTTAAATATATACAATATTTCAAGCTTAAACTTGATTAATTTTTGAACCAAATGTAGAGTAGTCCTTTGAAATGAAGATACTTAGTTCTACGAAAAATAAAAATAAGTAAAATACATTTTGTTGGGATTGAAAATAACCAAGAAATAAAAGGATCTGCTATTGTTTATTCATGGTTAATTAGGTTTCTGTTTATTTATTTATTTGTTTATTTATATATTTATTTTACTTTATTTGTATTATTGACCAAATTAACTCTAGCTTATTCATATGAGGTAATAACATTATATATTTTAAAGGGAATAAATGTAAATAATTAAATCAAAATAATTATTTTTAAATAATTAAAAATGCATAAAATTAAAAAAAAAATCCTATGAAAATAGTCACACATGAATGTCTTGAACTTGTGTCATGTGTCTATTATTTAATGTTTTTGTCTTGATTTGATTTGATTTTGAACAAATTAATTACATTGGTATTTAATAGTTTAAATTTCTCTAAATTAGTTTTAATTCTTAATTTGATTTGATTATGATAAAATTAATTATATTTATTATATGATTTTGAACCAAATTAATTACATTGGTATTTAATGTTGATGTGAATGAATAGTTTTTTACAATTTACTTTTAAATGATATTGAATTTTTTTTCTTTTTTCAGATTTTATTGATGAAAGGAAAAAGGAGAAGATTTAAAATAGTTTCTATTTCTTTTAATTTTCTTTCCTTTGTTTGTTTCCAAAAATTTCTTTTTTTGTTATTTGTTCTAATTTTCAATTTATATTTGACTTATTTCCTTATTCAATTTTTAATTCTAATTATATTTTTTTAATTGTATTTAAAGTTTATTAATTTTTTTTAATATTTGTGTTTGATTTAATTTTGAAAGTTTTATATTTTTCAATATTTTTTTTTCTAATATTTGGTTAAAATATCAAATTTTTGAATAAAATGATGTTATAAGAAGACAATAAATTAAGTAAATATTATTTTAAATATTAAAAATCCTTCCATCGCATGAGTAAAAAACTAGTAATTTTATAAAATATAAAATATTTATTTACGTTCATTAATTTAAAATAAAATATTTTCATTTTTATTTTCCTTTTCTTTCTTTCTTTTTCTTTCCATTTTCCTTTTTCTTATAAAAGTAATGTAAATAAAATATTTTATATATTATTTGATTTTAAGAATTAATTTAAATTATACCGTGCAGTTTTATTTATTTTTCTTTGCATTTATTTATAAACAAGAGAAAATTGGGAAAAATATTTTATGTATGTATGCATACATACATGCATGTGCATGCATGAGGAGCGCGTGTCTCCATCTGTGTTTTATTGTGACAATAAACTTTGCAAAGTTAGCAAAATGCTCATATCAAGAGTGAAACAACATGGAAGGCCCCAAAACTACACAGTTAAGCTCAAAACAGTCAATGGTTAGAGAGTGCAAAAGGCAACATGAAAATTTCTAGTTGAATTGATTTCATGGTGAAAAAGTAGATACATGAAACCAAAAAGCTCTTAACATGACAGAAGCAACCATCCCCAGCAAATGAAACAATACCTGCCTCTGGGAAGATGCCACTTTCAACTTTATGCCTCAATTGAAAGTACAAAACAGAAGCCAGTTGTATATGCAAAACTTTCACACTAGGAATTTGTTAGAATGGGGCTGATGATGTTCTACGAAGCTGATATTTTGGCTCGGGAGGTGGCGCAGATGGCAGCTTCTTCTCCAGCTCCTAAGAATATAAAACCAGAAACCAAGAATGAAAACGAAGTTTATGCGGAAGCAACAATGAATAAAAAGTTCTTAACAGTGTCAGAAAACGGTTGTTACGATTTAGCAAAAGGTAGGATTAAGGCCTACAGGTGGTAGTTCATGACTTCAGACCAATCAAATGACCAGAACAAACTTTGAGTTCTCATAAATCTACAAGCTTAGCTAAATTGAAGAATACACCAAGCTTGATTTAGGATATTGTGATACAAAATTCTCAACTAGGAGCAGAAGCACTATATATATTGATCACGTTAATAACATCAATGTAAAATTAGAGGACTAAACCGAACCCAAACAACTAATTTTAGAGATGTCAAAGTTCCCAACACAGAATTTTCTGGTCCAGAATGTCCTTTTTACGGTAATGTTTATATTCCCCAATATGCGAAACCTGTCCTGCAGCAAGATTTAGCAATCTTGTAGTAAAATTCATCTAAGCATCTCCCTAGCTACTTTGAGAAAAAACAATTCATCCTAAAGCAATTCATGATAAAGGTAACCATAAGCGGTTTAGCCCACATTAATTTAGTTGGGCTTGCTAGGCTCTTATATTCAAGGTGGCCCCCAATCTATTACTTGTCGATTTTAAGTTCAATGCTTTAACATACAAATGCAGTCAAAACTTTTCATTGCCCCTTTTTCACTGGCATTTGCTACCTTACTTTTGTAATCCACATGGTACGCCTACTTGTCTCGAATATTGTTTTGGGACTTAAGTGGGAGAGTTAGTTGGTGCTATCCACAGAGATAACTTTGGAGATTGTTCTCGCCTTATATTCAGGTTGAATGCCTTGAAAATCTTAAACCAAGCATGGGAAAGTGACTATATTTCTTGATAACAAATGCACTGAATTAAATTTTCATCTTCCGTTCACTGGCAATGGCATTTATATCATAGAAAGGAACATCAGTATTGTCTAGGGTGCAAGGCACACTCTAGGCGCTAGAGCCCTTATATTGCCTCAAGCGTAAGGTGTAAGGTGCAAAAAAAGCACTCGTTTGAGTGAAGTAAAGCGCAATATTTAAATATGTATGTTTTTGTATGTGCGTGTGTGTATATTTACATATAATGAGCTAAGATAAACAATTATGATAATAAACTATAAAGGGTGGTCCAATTTATCCACAAACCAGAACTTTTTTTGCTGGCCAAAATGCATGATTTCCTTACGGTGTCATGTCTATTGTTGAATATTCAAATTTGAGAAGTAGAGACTTTGATACTAACCACTGTATCACTAATAAGAGCACATCATATAAAAAATAGATTCATAAAATAAAGAAATTAAAGAGAACTTCAATCAAGCAGGTCTTTTTTAAGCCTATTGCCTTACAAAAAAGCACGCCCAAGGGCACTAGGCATGTGCCTAATCAAATACGCCTCTGCTGAAAGGGTTTGAGATGCTTGTTTTGTCTAACACTAAGGCACAACAACCAGGTGCGCCTAGGAACATGCCTTGACAATACTGGCTACATCATACAAAGTTCATGGTGCTGAGAAAAGACCTTAGATAGCACCTAGCAACTAACATGGTGAATGCATGGACTTCGTACTTGCAAATACTATATGAGAGGGAATGGCTAGGAATGACAATTGATATCACATATCGAGAAAAAAAGCTCAATTCTCTAAGATGTTGGAGTGCTTAATATCATCCATCAGTCATGGAAAATTGGAAATCATGGAGTGAAAGCAATCATTGCCCACGTTTAAGTTCTAAGAGTTATGTACAGATTTGCAAGAGGAAAGGACATGAAGGTACTTAATGCAATAAAATGGTTCAACGATATACAACACAATTTTGAAGAGAATATATTATCATCTTAAAGACAAAAGTAAGTAGATATAGGGAAACGAAAATAAACAAAGTTAATTTCAACTTTTGAGTAAAAGTCTCTCCTCTACTTCAAAGAACTAGTAAAAAAAAAAAATGCAACTATTATACTTTAAAAATAAAACATTTCAAGATTATCAATTGTATGTAAATGAATCACGAAAGTGTCTTATAAGACAGATCTAACCTTCCATTTCCTCAGCCTCTTATTTTCCTCTTCTAGACGTGAAACTTTGTTCTCCAGTTCACTAGTATAAGCCTGTTCATAAAAATTTTTCAGGTAACTTGATAATTCAGAAAACATGATCATAAAACATTTAAAAGAAAAAAAAAAAAAAAAAAACCAAAAGGAACAGTGTGACTGTCAAGTATCATAGTTGAGAAGTAAAAACAAATGCAAGCTGACCTGCTTCCTTGCTCTTGAACGTGCTGCAGATTCCCGGTTCTTTATCATCCTCTTCTGTCTCCTTTCAACATTTTTCTCAACCATGTACTCAGTGGCACCTCTTTTCTGCCCAGATGCCTGTGTATCTGATAATGTTCCCATCAAGGGCGAAGGCAATGGCACCTGGTTCTCAGGGTAAGGGACATCCATTACAGCAGTAGTCCCTAAGGCTAAAGGCTGCGGCATAGGCTGGGCTGGCACATAAACCCCCAGTATACTTTGGTGCGGATGGTGATATTGTGGCTGCGGGTACTGCATCCACTGACCTTGTTGTGCAAACTGTGGTGCAGCACTTAGATCAACCCCAGAAATAGAAGCATCAATGTTTTCACTCGTAGATGCTTCGGCAACAACTCCTGCTTTCACAAGAAAATCCTCCAATGTCATTTCTCCAAGGGTTGGCTGCCTTTCTCTGGATTTATTTTCCCAATTATTTTTGCTTTGTTGAATATCTCTCCAAACCTCATCAACCGTCTTCTTGCTCAGAGCATTAGTTAATGATAAACTCGCTTGACGCTGCAGAGAAGTTTGATTTGTCAGCGCTGTGCCCTCAGTTTCCATACCAAAAGTCTGGTTAGTCTCCAAGGTTGATACATTCTTGAGAAGTTCATCTAGGTTCATGCTAATCAGAGGTTTTCCCAAGTCACCCAACTGATTTTGAACCTCATCCAACGTGAGACTATACATCGAATTTTGCCGTGTTAATGGCTGAAACTGCAACTGTTTGCCACCTTGAGACCCCATAGTCTGAGTTCCCATGTAATTAACTTTATTTAAGCCACTTTCTTTTCCTGATTCCCAAACAAATATTCCTAGGAAAATGACTATATCTGTCTTAAAGTCCACCTGCAACCCGCCCCAATCACTGCACACCTCAAGCTGCACCAGTCAGCCCCAAAATTTAGAACCTGAAATTTGACCCAGCCATTCATTTCAACTCTCTTCAGACCAAATGATCTGAAAAAATATTTCTCATATAGGTAACAAGATATATGAAACAAAAAATAAATAATTCTCTACTTCTCTTAAAAGTTAATGAAATTATCAAATAGGTTTGATTCCAAGATATAGATAAATGCATGCGCAGGGCAAACCACAAATTCCCCCCTCATTCAAAGTTCTTCAAACCCAATCCCTGTTTTGAATAAACAAACATACCCAAAAGCCTAATCTAACAAATCCCACCTCAAAAGACCAATAGAAAGTTCATTTTTTCCACCTAAGTACACAAAATTTCTTTTTTCTTCTTCAAAATCTGGAAATAACCATTTCATTTTTCTCAATCCTTGACTTGTTCATGCAAAAACCAATGTCCTATGTGAAACAAAATAACACAAAAATCAAGCCTTTTGGGAAAGGAATTTCATTTTTCTTTAGAACCAAGAGATACCCATTTCATTTTTCACCATCTTTGACTTAGTTTAAGCAAAAAACAACGATTTAAAAAAAAAAAGAAATAAAACATAAACAGAAAGAAAAAAAAAATAGATCTAGGGGTCTCTATTGAATATAAAGAAATCATAAGTAACAAAGAAAAGGGTTGATTACCTGCTGGCAAAGGCGAAGAGCACAAAGGGAGAAGAGATAGGATGCTCTATTGTAAGAACTTCACACTGAAACACTGTTTTCTGGTTTCAATTTTTAGTGTTTTTTCATGTATTTCCGACAAATCTATCAAAAACTGGAAACAAATTCTCGATAAACACAAATCTGTCTTTAAATTTGAGTTTGTTCTAAGACTTTAATTTTAAATAGAATAATCCAATTAATTATAATTAAACTTTAAATATATATATATATATATATATATTATGTGTTGACATTCTTTATTATGATAAATAAATTAATTTTGTTTATTTAAATATATATATTTTTGTGTATTTATCTGTACATATGCTAATTACTATTATTTTTAAATTTATATAAAAGTCTTCAATATTTAATATACATATTTAAAAAATTTTAATATTTTTTGAATCATATTATTCAATTATTTGTATATACATAAAAACTATATATTTAAAAAATAATTTCAAATCAAATCTATTTAATTTATATTTTTTAAAAATTTAAAGTGTCAATAGATTATCAATTTTTAAATTTATATATTTTTTATACTCTTAAATATATTTAAAAATTATATAAAATTTTAACATTATATCAAAATTAAATTTTATAAAAAATTATCTCCTTAAAAAAATTTTTTCTTCAAAATAATTAAATAAAACTTTAATTAAATCATAAAAATAATATTATTCATTCATTGCTATGATTACACTTAAAATGCTCTTAATATATATAAAAAAAGATAAAAATTTAGTTTTTTAAATTAATCATCATACCCTTATTTTTTATGATTTTGACTAAATTTTTGTATATAAAATAGAAAATAATTCGTCAATGTACATCAAAATAAAAAGGTTAATTGAAAAAATAAATAAATAAAAAATTCATGCCTTTCAAACATATGTTTCAAATTGAAACCAAAAAAAAAAAATTAGATGACACTACTATTTATAGGTTTATTAGATACTAATTAATAGGATTTGTAAGTATACTTAAATTGGTTAATATTTTTGGAATTTGAAAAGGATATATTAAGTGAAATGTGTATTTTTAAATTAAAAAAATCAAATAAAATTATAAGAAAATTTATGAAAGTAAAATTGATAATTTTTAATTTAAAAAAGAAATATATAATATTATCAAATAAAAGAAATTCATTAAATTTTAAATTTTTGTTACAATTTAATCTTGATTTTAGATGTTTAATTTTATCCATTACTGCTTAATTTTAATTTTAGATGAATAAAAAAAATCAAAAGATCGATATAGATAATTTTAAAAGGATTTAATTTGAAAACTTTTGAATTCTCATATTAAATATATAATTTTATCTATTACTGCTTAATTTACTTTTAGATTGATAAAAAATATCAAAAGATTAATAATAGATCATTTAAAAAGGTTTAATTTGAAAATTGTTATCCATCAAATAAAAAATTAAAATTTTTTATTAATTTATGAATAATATTTTGAGCTTTCAGTATCATCTGATTTGGGCTTAAGTAAGAAATTTTAAAAACTTTTGGGTCACAATCTGACTAAATTTTTTTTATTATATTTAAAGGGTCTATTTAAGTTTAAATTAAAGGTTAAGAGTTTTCTTAAGTATAATTTAAAAGATAATGTTTATTTTCGTAGAAATTAATGGTTAGGCTTATTTTGGGTTTAAAGTTTAAGTTCTTTTTTTCTTTTAATTTTAGCCATCTTATTTTCTAAACATAATTGTATACTGCCACTGTCCTAATAAAATTTCATATTTTGATTTTTGTTAGTCAAACTAAGGAAGGTAGCGGATCGAATATCAATATTTTTTTGTAATATTCAAATTTATTTATTATTCACATTAAATTTAATTATTATTATTCGAATTAAATAATATTATTTATCGTATATCTAAATCCGCTAGAAATAAAAATTTAACAAGTAGCTAACCATGAAAGCCGAAGGTTCGATTCTTTCAATAAACACAAATTTTTGCATTTTACAATAAACTAATAATGTATTCAAATATCTCAATCTATTATTTACAAAATTAATACAGATTTAGATAGTAAATTCAGATATCCAAACTCGTTAGTCGTAAAAGTAATGTGAATTTTATAATGAATATTCGAAGGTTCATATTTGTATTTACTACAACTAATAACGATACTATTTGAATCTATATCTCCTTTAAATCTATAAAATCAAAATTTATAAAACATAGATAAATAATTATGGATATCCAAATTTGCACTATCTACGACTATCCCTAAGTTAAACTTTTTTAATTTTGACATCTTATTGTTTTAAATTTATTATTGATAAAATTTTATATATATTTTTTTAAATTTTTAAATGAAATGGTTTTTAAATATATATTTCATAAAATTTAATTAATTGGTAGAGTAGATATTTTAGTTTCACAAAATGACAAAAAGGTCAATTATGACAATTATTTGAGATACTCATCCAAAAATTGAGATAATTATATATATATATATAAAAGACAATTAATTAAGATAGAGAGAATATTAATTAATTGTACTAATAGTTTTTTAATTATAATCCTTCAATTATTTAATTATAATAATAATTAAATAAAAATTCATTACTTATTATTTAGAAGTGTGGGCTCTCCATCAGACTTTTAGAATTCTAACTTGTAATCGATTAATTCTATAGTGTAAGGATTATAAGTAACATGCTTATGTTTGATCTTATGGATTCTCTTTTGTGAGAATTATCCCAATTTTTCTTTTTTTTTTTGGGGAAAAGGTAACTTTCATTCATTGATAAAATCTTAATTATAGTTAAGAAATCAAATTTGTGAGAATATATATTATATTATATTATATTATATTACATTACAAATTCAAATTATCTTAATAAAATTTGATTATATATTTGGCAACGTATGTATATATATAAACTATTAGTAAATCATCTAATGTTATTTCATTAAAAATTTTAAAAATAAATATAAATAATTTTATTTTTAATGAGATAATTAATCTTATATTATATATTATTAGTGTATTAAATATAGATTTTAAAATCAATATATATAAAAAGAATATATATATATGTATGTATACACACACAGAGGCAATCTTCCAAAAGAATTTATTAAATTTATTTTTTATAAATTCAAGAGACAAATTTAATATTTGAAAATTTATGCATTCATTAACCAAAATATAAGGTCAAAATTTATATATCCGTATCATATTTATATATTTTATTATATCATAATCGTATTAAGTTATTTTATATTTAGATAAATTTTAATAAATTAATAATTTATATTACATAAATATGAGATATTCGTATATTCGTATCATGTTAATATGTTACTTTTTGGTTTTATATTTTATCTTCTCATATTATATAATCTTATATTGTCTAATATTATCAAATGTACTAAAATTCCTTATAATTGAATTTTTTAAAAAAATTGAACATTTTTCGAAACCTAAGTTGGCTTAGAAGTTACGCTCATTTAAAGTTATTTTGTAGAATGAATTTGAAAACATCCTTCAAGGAGAAGATTATAACAACATAAATTATTGTCCAATACAAATATGAAAAATGTAATACTTTTAAATCTATCATATTTTTAATTTAATTTAATTTAATTTAATTACCATGTTGTTTTGTAAAACAAAAATATCATGCATAATGGCAGGCCACAAATCTTTACTAGCCATACTGTCAAATTTGTGTCATTACACGGATCTAATTTTGACTCTAAAATTCGTTTTACCATTTAAAATGTATTAAATATTAAAAAATTATATATATATTTTATATTGATGTAGTAATTTTATAATTAAATTTAAAAATATTATTTTATTATTTAAATAATAATTCAAATCGAGTTAAGAAATATTTACTCTCTGCGTACTAAAGCCTAATTTAGCATATTGTTAGAAAAAGTTTTTGTTGAAAAGAAACGTGTTTTAAAATTGCAGCGAAAAACAATAGTTTAAGAAATTTAATTGTTTAACATTACTTTAAAAAAATATTGGATTGAACTAAAATGTCCAAAAAACTATATATAAAATAATAAAAGTTTGGAGATATAAATATAACAAAATTTTATTTTCAAAAAGTATGAGTAAACGCTAATAATTTTTTTACGATTTAATATTATTGTTACGATGAAACACAGATTTTAACTCAAAATCTCGTACCAAATAAACAAACTCTAAGTAAGAAGGCTAATAATTAGTTAAAAAAATATTAATTAGTGTTTAGTGGCATAAATTAAGGTGACATATAAGAAATATATATATATATATATAAATATAAATGTATAGTTAAAGTAAGAAGGCTAATAATTAGTTAAAAAATATTAATCAGTGTTTAGTGACACAAATTAAGGTGACATCAATCAGTGTTTAGTGACACAAATTAAGGTGACATATAAGAAATATATATAAAAATATATAGTTAAAGTAAGAAGGCTAATAATTAGTTAAAAAAATATTAATCAGTGTTTAGTGACACAAATTAACATGACATATATGAAATATATATATATATATAGTTAATGCATTTATAAAAGAGTTTTTAAACGTAATATATGAGATACAAAATATTTCCCTTCAAATTTCTGATTCTTGTTAATTGATTATATCTAAGATATCGAAGGGTTATGACTTTAAATTGACTTTGGATATAGAAATATGTGTTTTTGTATTGAATCGTATATTTTTATGCGTTATAATTATATTTAAAGTATTATATTTATATAAATTTTGATAGATTAATAATTTATGTTATATTATTTTTTTGTATTATAACACATTTTATGTCATATTTTAATTACTTTTTTCGTGTTATATTTATATCTTATAATTTTAATGTATTTAAAATTATCAAGTCTAATTAATTTCTTGATAGACTAAACTATTCGAGCTCCCAGCTGGTTTGTCATTTTAAGAGTTATCCTTCTAGGCTGTTGAGTCAATAATTTATTTTTGGGTTGAAAAGGTTTGAAGTAAGAAAAGTGTGTTTAAAAAAATATTGTAAAAAAAATATGATTTTAGAATTTTCAAGTATTTAAGCATTAATGTGAAATTCAAATATCAAAATATATATATTTAAAATAATAAAAATTTAAAAATATAATAATAATAAAATTATTTTCTGTAAAAATTAATTTTTTAATTAAATTTTTAATTACAAAAATAAAATTTTTACCTATTTAATATTAAAATTATCTATTTAATATTTAATATTGAAACGCTGTGCCGATGATAACGTTAAAAGGTAGTTCGTCGCAAACCGAAAACCGTACCCTGTTCTTCTAAACTGGATGCTTTTATTGATCCAATCAACTAGAATTGCTATACCTTTATCTTTTTAATTGAATGTCTTGGGGCATACTTGTTTACATGCAAAAATCAAGATTCAGAAGAAAGTGATATCAAATGTCAAATCAATAAGATGTTAAATTATCGATTCAATTAATTTCGTTTTAATTTATCTAATCAATTTTTACGTAAAAATTAACATAAAAAATTTCGATAGATTACATGTAAATTTATCAATGAGTCGAGTTACTTAGTTCACTTAATAGATTTGGTTTGTTTAGGTCAAGCCTTAAATAAGTTTTTTTTATCAATTTGGCTTGACCCTTGCCTGAGTAATATTTAATAATAAAAAAAATATTTTTATTTAAATTTAATTATAAAATATAAAAATATTAATATAAAAATAATTTTTTAAATTTTTATTAAGTATGAATAATAAATATAAATAATATGAACGAATTGAATAAAAAACGAACTTAAATAAAATATTTAATTTTTTTAACTATAATTTAATTTAATTTATAAATACCTCTAATCACCCGAAATAAATATATTACTCGAAAGGAGCATGTGATTAAAATTTTATCTATATACAGAAAAGCAAATATTTAATGATAAAATGGCCACTGATTTTTTTAAATATTTTAATAGCTTACATAATCATAATACAAACAAATTTAAAAATAATAAAAATTAATTAGGCAAGTTGGATGGTACCTATATAAAGGGGTAGTGGACAGATCAGAAATTAGAGAACAACCTAAAGAGGCTAGCCTGTTTACCCCATCATGATAATAATAATAATAATAATAATAATAAATAAATAAATAAATAAA
>JBBYHM010000020.1:4366073-4379029 GCA_038381775.1 Adansonia rubrostipa | reverse complement strand
GTCTTCGGCTGAGTGTAAGCAAACCAAGGGAGAGCTAGACTCATACTCCAGCAAAGTCATTAACTTGGCTCTCCTAGTCATCTCCTTCTCTAATATTTTCGACCAAGTCACATTTTTCAGTTCAACTGGTAAGTAGACCTACTTATAGGCTGGGCAACTTATTCAATCTGACAAGTTCGACTCATATTGGGTTGAGTTTGAGTAAATTTTTTTTTTATTCAAGCTTACTCGAATAACTATTTATCTAATAAAAATATTTTTGTTTGAATTTATTTATAAATATTAATAAAAAATAGTGCTTAATTTTTTAATATTATTTTAAAAAGTAAAAGTGACTTTCAGGTTGAGCTAGGTTGACTCGAGCTTTCGAGGGGAAAATTTTTAGGTATACAATTCTTGAGTAAGGCTAATGGTAAGCAAACATATTCTCTTAGTGTTGAATGTACTATTCATCAATATATATATATATATATATAAATCTCATAGGGTTGAGAAAGCTTAGCATAGAAATAAGACAGAACAAAAATAAAATGCTAAAACAAATAAATATAATAAATTATTAAAATTTATTTTAAAAACTCCATACAAATTAAGTATATAATATTAAAATGAATGACGAAATTTAGATGTGTACGTGGTCGAGTTGGGCAATAACCCAAAATTTTTTAGATTTTTAGCACAAATTCCTTGGATTATTCATGGATTAAAATTTTTTTATATTAATATTAATATTAATATTAATATATCTTATAATTAAATTAAAAAATTATTTATTATTAAATAGCAATAAATTTAATAAAAAATATATTTTATTATTAAATAGTAATTCGAGCTTAATCTAATAGGGGTGAGCAAAATCTGAATTGCTTTGAAAAAACTGATTAAAATTTTAAATCTTGAATTAAATAGTTCAAGTTTTTTGAATTATTCAAGTTATTTGAATCAAGTAAAAAATTAGTTCAAGTTATTTAATTTAACTCAAATTTGAATTGTACAATTTGAGTTATTCGAATAATCCGAATAGTATTATTATTTTGGGCTAAATCAAATGTTTAATTGAGTTTGAAAATTATAAGCCCAAAATGTTTAATTTTTGAGTAATTAAAAGTGTAAACTGAACCCAAATGAATTATATTTTTGGCTATATTTTATTTTTAAGCTCATGTATAAATGGATCAAAATTATATAAAATTTATACTAATCAAAAATAATTTTGATAAATAAAATATTTTTTTAAAATTTTTATGTTTATAAAAGTAGTGATTCAAATTAGTATGCGTATCTAACAAAATATTCAAACATATCATAATTTCGAATGAAGCATATCGTGATTCCAAAAAAACATACAACTAAATCTATCCGATGTATATGTTTAAAATATATACACAAAAAAAAAAATTAAAAGTACTAACTAAATCCAAATAGCTTATCACATCTCATAAATTTATATTATTTTAATTAAATTAAAATATAGGCATAAAAATAAAAGTAATATAAATTTATATGTTAAAAAATATATTTTATATTCTACGTATTTCATTTTTATTAAGCGAATCAAAGAAGACTATCCAAAGAATCACCTTCAAAAAATTTTTAGCCGTTAATCTTAATATATATATATATATTAAATGAATTTTATAAGACTAGTTTTATTATCATATTTAAACTTAATTAAAAGATTACTTGAACTTAAATAAAATTATTCGACTTAACTGAAATCTTTTCACTCGATTCTATTTGATAATATTTTAAAATAAATTTAATTAATAAAATAAAACTAATTAATTCGAATAATTCAATTTTTTTCACTCCATTGAATCAAATACTTACTCTTAAAATCTAATCAATTAAAATTATAAAAAATTACGTTCTAAGTTCATGAATCGTTCTAATTGAATTGTATAATATTTAAAAATCATTATCGTTTTCATAAAGTTTTATTACAATTATCAAATTATAAACTTTCAATCAAAATTTAAATAATAATAATAATAATAATAATTCATCCTAGAAAGAAGATGGTAGAAGCGCAAAACGCCATTTTCGCCTCTATCCCTTCCTTTCTCTCCAATTCCTTCCGCAAACAAAGATCCTTCGCCGCGCGATGGTTCCAATGCCGTCAGCATCGTCGCCGAACCCCCAACAAATCCAACAATTCCTCTCCTCCGTCCTCTCCCAACGCGGCCCTTCCTCCCTTCCTTACACTGAAGACACCAAATGGCTAATCCGCCAACACCTCCTTTCCCTAACCTCGCAATACCCTTCCCTCCAACCCAAAACCGCCACTTTCACCCACAACGACGGCCGATCCGTTAACCTCCTCCAAGTCGATGGTACCATCCCTATGCCTTTCCAAGGCGTCACTTACAACATCCCGATCTTAATCTGGCTCATGGAATCTTACCCTCGTTACCCTCCCGTTGTTTACGTGAATCCCACGCGCGACATGATCATTAAACGCCCGCATCCTCACGTTACTCCGTCGGGGTTAGTTTCGATCGCTTATTTGCAAAGTTGGGTTTATCCAAGTTCTAATCTTGTCGATTTGGTCCTTAATTTAAGCTCTGCTTTTTCTCGTGATCCCCCGCTTTATTCCCAACGTCGCCCCAATCCTAACCCCAACCCTAATCCGAACCCTAACTCTTCGATTAATTCCTCCATGGCTTCTAGTTATGGGCAGCGGCCGCCACCACCGAGGGTGGCTGCCGCTGGGTCAGGGTATCCGCCTTCACCTTATGGGAGGGTACAGCTGCCACAGCCACTGCAGCATTCTCCTATCACGCAGACGGAGGATGCAGCGGAGGTTTATAAGAGGAATGCGGTGAATAAGTTGGTGGAGATGGTTCATGGGGATATAATTGGGATGAGAAAAACAAGGGAGGCTGAAGTGGAAGGGTTGTTTTCAGGTCAAGCAATGTTAAGAAGGCGAGAGGAAGAGATCAGTAAAGGGTTGAAAGAGTTGCAAGATGAAAGAGAAGCGTTAGAACAGCAGTTACAGGTTGTGTTGACGAACGCCGATGTGTTGGATGGTTGGGTTCGAAATAACGAAGGGAAAACTAAGAACTTAGGGAAGAATAATGTGGATGTTGATGAGGTGTTTGATTGTGTCGATGTGCTTTCCAAGCAAATGTTGGATTGCACGGCTGCGGATTTAGCTATCGAGGATGTCATTTATTCGTTGGATAAGGCGGTGCAAGAAGGGGCTGTGCCGTTTGATCAGTATTTGAGGAATGTGAGGTTGTTGTCAAGGGAGCAGTTCTTTTATAGGGCTACTGCTGCCAAAGTTAGGGCAGCTCAAATGCAGGCTCAAGTTGCTAGTATGGCTGCTAGAGCACCGCATTACGTCACATGACTGGTTATTGTTTTGTCATGTGATTTGTCCATAAAAGGATCATGTTACTGGAGGTTAGTTTCTGTTGAAAATTTGATATTATTGTGATATAGCTGCGTTTTTGTTTATTTATGTTTCTTTTTATCCATATGTATCATTCATGTGAGAAAAATAGTATTCCGATATGAATAATGTGCAGCCCTTTCTCTTTTAATTAATGAATTTGGGCTATTTAGCAGAGTTGCATTGGGGAGGAAAACTGAAATAGAGTTATCTACTGTATCTGTTGGTACTATGTTTCATGAGATATGCAATGTTACTTTGATTTTTCTTTTTTCCGTGTACTAAACATGTTCGGTCATGAGTGTCGGGTATATTCCTCCAAATATATGAAAAAATTTTAAAAGAATTGAATATACTCGTGTCCGTCAAATACACGCGTTCGACACTCACTCTTAAGTCCAAGTAACATAGGTTTCTTATCATTGATAAGGCGGGTGTTTTTAATGTATGAAAGATTTTGTATAGTAGTCAGATACCTAAAAGCCCAACGAGTGAAGGCTGGAGCTGTAAGCATATATAATGAAGCTTATGTTACTCGGACTTGAGGTGTGAATGTCGGAGACAAGTATGTTTCTGACACTGGTATGTTAATTTTTTTCAAGTTTTTTTTTTTTTAATTTATTTTGAGGATTATATCTCCATGTCCATGTCTAAAAATATGTTGGACATGAGTACTTAAAAAAAACTGAAAAGTCAGAACAATATTGACTGAAGCCTTAGGTTTTATCTGTTTCGTTTTTCTTACGTTAAATCAGCACTAGCTTGTCAATGCTTTCTGCTCAATTGCCTGTACTGATTTGGCAGTTTTCATCTTGATTTTTTTCCTCTATTGCATTCTAATGAAATATATTTTATCACCCTAATACTTCATACCTCCCCATCCATAATAGAAGCAGAAGACTTCTTTCTGATTGCTGCATTCTGAAGAATGCTAAAAGAAGAATTTACCTTTTGTGTTCTCATGTTTCTCATCCTTTGACATGATTATTGCGTAAATGAATGATCTCTTATTTAGTGGTCACAACGCTCCGCTATGACTACTATTTAGCGATTTTGACACCCTCTGTTACCGATATCACGACTGATATTTTGTCGCAATTGACCGCGATAACATTTATTATGTCCGCAACCGTAATAAACGTGACATTACCAAAAACGCATTCATGACTGCTTTTTAAATCCTGGTGGTGTGACTGGTTGTTCAACTGATCAGCTTATTCTGGCAATTTATCAGTTTCATGCTGTTGTAGTTATATTATTGGGGACTAAACTTTTAACCAATTATTTTTCACCGGATTGCAATGAGGTTTATGAGATACGGTGGTAACTTATATTCCCTAGGCATTTTATTTTAAAGCCTTAGGACTTTGATTTCTGTTGTTTCAGTTTTCTTAATTGACCTCTGTTCTTGAATAATCACTTTATGGTTGTTTACTATTAGTCTACATTAATTGGATTAGGATAGAGTATTAGATACAAGTATGTATTTGACATAGATATGTTCATATCTTTCTATGTTTTCCTGTGTATTTGGAAAGTTCTTAGAGAATCATATCTCATATCTACTTCTTGATATGAATACAAGTGTCGGATACAGTTCTTAAAACATAAAGAGTTGAAGCAAAATAAGTATTAGATGCCATATCATTTTTTTTCTTTAGAATATCTTGTTTCTAGCTTGCTTTTGATCTCTCTCTCTCTCTCTCTCTCTCTCTCTCTCTTCAGATTGAAGGTGAAAATACCCTTTTTTTTTTTTTTTCCTTTTTTAAATTTGAGGGTAGGGGATACTAACGTTGCTTCCTTGAGTAGGGAATAATGAATGCACCTACCATTGAGGCAAGGTGCTAAGTAGAAAATACTTAAGAAGATAAGAATAGTTGTGAAAGAACAAGTAATTACATTAAGATAAAAAAATATATATTAATACAATTGTACAAACTATAATCTTGAAACAAAATCAAATTTTGATCAAATTAAAAGAAAAAGGTGACCTTTTTTTTACATAAAAATCGAATCTCCATTCATTTTCAAAGAAAATTTGTTTAAAAGGTCGAAATTCTCCATTCATTTTCTCTATTTGCTTTTTCTTTTCCTTGTTTCATTTCCCTTCCTTTCTTTCCGAATTGATTTTAGGGTCAAAAATCAAGATTATTTTTGAACATAACAACAATAACATATCTAACCAGTTGAGGCTAAATCCAGCTTTTGCATAGCCAGAAACAACGTTTCATCCATCAAACCTAATTTTTGTTTTTTTAAATATCATTGAAGAATTATCGAAACCGATAACAAGAAACCGAGCAGACTCGGCCTAAAACTAGCTGCATCTCGAGAAGCAACGCCTTATTCCCCTGGCATTATCCTTCACCAATCCTTTCCCTTGTTTGGTCTGATTTATCAAACCCTTTTACCTTTTTTTTTTTTTTTTGCCATTTTTTCACACAGGAAAGTGGAAAATGGAGGCGAGTTAAAAGAGAAAGGAAAAAGCAAAATGAAAGTTTTTCAGCTTGATCATCTGCCAACCATGGATGATAATTGTTCGGTTCGGTTCAGATCAGATCGGCTTTGGCAAAAATTTAAGGTTAATGTCCAATATTCTAGTTTTTAAGAAACTGAACCAGATATCATATAAAATTGAACTGATACAAATCGAATTTCACCGATTTAGATCTGTTTGATTCATTGATCTTTTAAAATTTTAAAAATATATATTTTATAATATTTTAAAGTTATTTTTTCACTAATTTAGAAATAAAAGACTTGTTTTATAAAAATTAAAAACCAATTAAGAATTAAATAAAAATAAAATTCGGTTCGATTTAATTCAAATAATTGTGATTTTTTAACTCATAAACCTAAAATCAAACTGAACCAAATATGTTTGATAAATATCCATATCAAAACTGATCCGAATTCAATAAAAACCGAATCAAAGTTCACTGTTCGAATTTATTTTCAATTTTCTTGATATTTTTACTCATTTATTGCTAACTACCCTAACAATTTCACCCAGAAAAATGAACAATCATGTGCAATAGGGGTCAATGAGAGAAATATGGAGTCAGCCAATTGAAAAGGTGAAATCTGAAAAAGCTGGAAAAAAGAAAAGAAAAGAAAATAGTAGAAAACATTTAAAAGCTTAGGAAAAAATGGAGTATAGGTGTGTGAATAACTTTTTTACATTTAACAAAATTACAAATTAGACCCTTAGCATTTCAAAAATACATCTTGAGTATCTTGACACTTAAAAATAATAATAAGAACATATTGATTTAACTATAAATCTATTTTTTTTATAAACATATAAATTTCATTAGTAAATCTTAAGGATAATCAAATAAAGATCTCCACCAAAACCTTGTTGGTTACCCATTTATCAAATTACATTAGAAAAGAGATAAAAAAATGAAAAATAAATTAAATCTTTTGTTAAAAAAATTGAAATTTATTATTTATTATTTATAGTTTTATTTTTGTTTTGAACTTTTTATTTATATATTTATTGTAATTTTTCATCTCTATTCATGTATTAAATTATTAAATTTATATGGGCTAAGGAGTAATGCAAAAATGTATGTATATTTTATTTTATTTTATTATTTTTGAGTAATTTTAAATTGAGTTGATGTTGTTTAACTTATGTATTAAACTTGGTTTTTAGCACACTTATTATGTGCACTAATAATAAATAATTTTATTATTTAACTAAATTTTGGAAAAAAAATGCTATGTATCTAAAAATATATAAGAAAGAACAAAAGTAAAAATAAGAACTTATAATTTTGAAATATAAAAAATGATGATTATTATTTAAAAAAGTTTTTTATTTAATTTTTTGAAGAAGAATTTTAAAACATATTTTCAATTTTAAATTTTTTTTGTTAAAGGGTAAATCTGCCAACATACTCTAGGCAGCTATTAAAATTTATTACTATCTTTATTTTGATTCATATTTACCATTAAACATTTTAATTAAGTATAAAATTGTTACTATAGTTTTAATTCAATATTGAATTTTATCATTGTACTTTTATTTAATTGAATCTTATCGTTCAAATTTAATTTTTGATTGAATTTTATTACTCAACTTTAGCTTTGTATGATTCTAAGACAAAACTTAATAATAAATATTCCTTTAAATATTTTATTTTAATAATTAAGGTTTAGGAAATTAATTAACGAAAGGACAATAAAAAAAATTAATCTTTTAGTTTTATAGAATAAAAATTTTATGTTAATTTTTTTAATTTTTATATAAAAAAGTTGAGTGACAAAAATTTGATAAAAAATTAAAATTTAATAGCAAAATTCGTGCTAATCTCAAGAGTACAATTATAAATATTAATCAAAATAAAATATAATGATAAATTTTAATATTTACTTATAATATAGTAGCAAATTTGTTTATTAACCCTTTATTTAACATAATTTTGTTATTATAGGGAGAGATTTAAAAAAAAAATCAACAATTTAAAATTTTTACCAAATTTCTATTTTTTACAATGAGAGAAAATAGAGAAAGAAAGGAAGAACGAAGTAAAGGTGGACAACCGTGTTGTTTTGGACTGACGTGGAAGATTGTGTATGGACCTTTACATTCTTCTGAGAAATTCCCGGTTTACTTTAGCAAAAATATTACTAATTACTGAACTTTTCTCTATACGCGTTTGGCCTTCGAGAAAGTGCCTCCCTTCGAGAAAATTTTTGACCCCATTCCCTTTTTTTTTTTCCTCGAGAAATAATAATAATAAAAAAAGAACGAAAAACAACAGCGAAAAGTTCAAAAAGAAAACCCTAACAAAAAATAAGTTGCCTAAATGCAGCGTCACATTTGCTTAGCGCGTATAGCATCTTCCTAGCGACGTCTTGTTTCATCTCTTCCGGCGATCAGATCAGGCTTCTCACCGGCGAGAAATTGTTACTTTTTTCTACGACTCTTTATCACGATTCCCAGGTTTCTTTCGTTCTCTCTCCTTTTTTTTTTTATAATTACTTTTATTTGTTTATTTATATGCATATATGAAGCGTAAACCATTAAATAATTTTTATTTTTTCTTTGAGGTTTTTGGTGGATTCTTTTGTGTTTTGTTAACTTGTGGTTGCTTATTTGTAATGGGAGGAGCAATGGGTTTGTTTTAAATTTTAGTAAAGAAGCTGAATTTGGTACTCTTAGTGTAGACTCTTTTAGATTAATTTAGGAATTAAGTAGCTGAAAATCAATGCCAACATGTTGATTTCTAAATGCTTGCCTTCGTGTGACAGTTAGGTGCTGAGCTTGGTTAGTATGGGGTTTGGCCATGCCTTTTTTATTGAGAGGGCGAATCTGTGAAAAGACTATGAAGTAGTTATCCTGCTTGGGGTTGAATTGAGTGTTATCTGATGTGTGTATGTTTATTTGCATATTTTTGCTTGAATTTAACTTCTGAATATGTTTGACTAATTAGGTTCTCTTATATGTTCATAAGCATGTATGGAATTTGGAGCCTAGATGTTGATATAATCCAAGGATTTTCCATATAAAATCTGGCATACTGGTTAAGCCTAAAAAAATTAACACTTTTCCGTCTAGTGCTTCTGATTCCGAAATCTGGAATGTCTCTGTTTCATATACTTCTATGTTCTTATAACATGGGGTAGCTGAATTCTTTCTATAAGAAAGGAAGGTGTCTAATCCATTCGAACTTGTAATTACTATAGTCTTAAATAATATCTGCTTTTTTGATGAAAGGTATAGCTGATGATAAGTAATGTTTTCTTGGAGACTATTATTGCCAGCAGTTTGAGATCTTATGCGTTTACAGTTTTGGAGGTTGGGCAGGGCAGGGTTTGGTTAGGAACTCCCTCCTGCTCGTTCTAAGTCCTTAGGCTATCCACCGTGAATCCTTGACCTCTTAAAACCCTTGCCTTTTACCACCATGAATGTAGGAATCAAAGAGAGACGTTTAAGCAAACCATGAAGTCAGATAGATAGATCAATTTATCATCTTTAGTTTGTCCATAATTCATTAATGCAACTTAATGACTTATCAATTTATTAGCAAAGTTTTGCGTGCTATTACATTGGCCATTATAAACTGGAAGCATTTAATTGCTTAAAGGATTACATTCATATTCATAGAGAAGGGTATAAGTATGACAACTCAATAAAAAATAACAGCAATGGTCAAGGGAGTAATTCGGGCTTCATCTGTATGGCTTTTTATGGTCTTTCAGTTTATTGGATTTGAATGGAGGAATTTCAGCCGCATGTTATCTCATTTGCAAAGTATATGTATAGGTTTTCTCTTATCTTTTATTGTTTCATTTTAGTTATCATGATAACAAATCTGTTTACTTGTAAGAATATTAGAACTTAAGCAATTCCGTGCTTTCATTTACTAAATAGTTAATGACAGTGTTTATTGGAGCCAAGCATCTGTTTACTTGTGCCTTCCAATGCCTTAGGCGTCAATTTGTATAGAAGGACACTTCTCATCCTTGTCATTTGATCCGAGCCAATGTTATGCCCTGCCTTCTTATGCCTGACTGACCTAATTTGCACAGGGTTTAATGTGCGGGTGTTTTACAGCCAAAGCATCATTCATTTCTATTTGGTTTGAAGTAATTTTTTCTTTTACATTTGCATGTGCTTTTGTCGTGTTTTTCAGATTGCGTGTAATGTTAGAATCTTTGCATTTTTGTTGAACGAAAATGGCTGTTTGAGCATGAGTTTTTTCTGATTATAGGGTATAGGGAGTCATAAATTTTATTTTTTGATTTTGAATTTTTAATCTTCCTTTAGAAGATGCATAATTGTGTCTTCGGTGTTCACCATCTTCTGCTGCTGGAAATATTGAGGGGACCTAAAGAAATGAAGTTTGAATAGATGTGGCATTGTGGATAGCTATATGCCACCAGGGGCTGTGGTGGAGGCAAAGATGGGTGATGTCATGATGAAACAGTTTTATCTGATAATACCTGTGGCACATCTTTGCCTTCTGATGGCTTTTTTACTTCCTGAGCATCTGTATGATCCCGAGTGACTCTGTGAAGTTGCCTTTTTGGTCAAGAGAACATGATAAAATTTCCTGCTCTATGATATATTCTGAGACTTGCAAGAAACAAGGGTAATTGAGGGAATATAAAATGGCTCCGTGCTTGCAATGAAGACGAACAGACAGGAAGGCAAGGAATTAATTTTGGTAATACGGTTGATGGTGAGAAGTAAACAATGAAGTATTCGTCTTTTAGAATCCCAGTGAAGTCATTTCAGAGACAATCTCAAACTGTATAGGCTGCAGTAAATGGACTCAGTTTAAGTGCATTTTCACTGAGGTTATATATATACAAATATATATATATATATATATATATGTATGTATGTATATATGCTGAAGCTGATTTAGAGCTAGGGCCATTATGTGTCGGACAACTAATTCCCTTTCTAAGTTTCTTTTCAATCACGGTAGTGAATGCTCTGACAAGTTGTCTGACATTAAGAGCATTCATCCTAAGTTGCATGATGCGTAGTTTATATATCTGTGATTTGTCTTCATAGTTCATTCTTTAATTCAGTTAATGTTAACTAGGATGTGAGGTTTGCATGAAATAGCTTTTTTGGGGGCTTCATTTCTGTTTTTATTTTACAAATTAATGTTCATTGAAACGATTTTGTGCCATCTATTCGGGTCATCAAGATATTGTGTCCTCGATTGTCCCCTAACATGGTAAAACAACATAAATCTTATTTTCTAACTGGGGTCGAAATGTGCTTAGATGATCATTTTTATTTGTTTAAATGATCGCTATGTTAGTCCTCAGTTTGACTTGTATATTTAATTTCTGTTGGGCAATGGTTTATATTGCACCTTAACACAGCAACACCATTCTTTTTCCGTGTTACTAGATTACGATTGGACCACTATGACCTGCAGGCACAGAGAAGGGAGATGAAGCATAAAGGAAGAAATGTAGTGTGGTCGATTGCAATGGACAAGTGTCTAATTGAAGCTCTGGCCGTTCAGGCTAAAAATGGGAATAAAATCGACAAATGCTTTAATGAAAATGCATATACTGCTGCTTGTATTGCCGTAAATTCTCATTTTGGTTTAAATTTGAACAATCAAAAAGTTGTTAATCGTCTTAAGACGATTAAGAAAAGGTACAAGGTAATGAAGGATATGCTAAGTCAAGATGGATTCTGGTGGAATCCAAATACAAGGATGATTGAATGTGACAGTGAAGATCTGTGGAAAAGATATATAGCGGTCTGTGTTCTGCGTTCCTGTCCATTGCTTTGTTTTCTTGTTTTATTTTTTACTTTTTAAAACTACTTGACATATACCCCTTTTTTTTCTAGCAGGCACATCCAGATGCAAGAGGATTTCGAGGAAAAGAGATCGAGATGTATGATGAGCTAAAGATTGTTTGCGGAAATTATCAAGCCCCTAGTCGTTGGGCTAAGATGAAGGACGGAAGTCATCCAACCGGATACAAGAATTTTGAAGAAGATTCTGCTTCTTTCTTGTCACCAAATTCAGATGGCTTAAGTGATACGGATGGAACGGAGTCATATACTGGACCACCGGAGTATTTGCAAGATGGTAGTCAAGACCCTCCTCCAATGGAGCCCCTCAGACAACTTCCAAAGCGACCTCGTGTCTCAGATGCTCTTCAAGAGGCAATGTTGGCAGTGGCATCCAGTATTCGGCGGTTGGCTGATGCAATGGAGCGGAGTAAAACTAGAATCGACGCCTCCGAATTGTTAGAGGCTATCATGGAGATTGATGGTCTGGAAGAAGCTAAACAGATGTATGCATTTGAGTATTTGAATGCGGACCCTATTAAAGCGAGGGCCTTCATGACGTACAATGTTAGGATGAGGAAAACATACCTGTTTAGACAGTTTTGGTGGTGGAAATGACCTGGATTGAATTCCGAACCTTTCGGTATATAATCTAAAAGTACTGTGGAAAGTTATGGATGCCGGCACATTAAACCTTATTTCATTGATCCTTGAAGGTGAATGTACAGATTTCAGATGTTCACAGATTAAACACCTTTTCTGCCTTTTCTGCCTCTACACTTATTGCATTGATCCAACGGTTGTTTTTCGTGTAACAACGGAAGTGTCATTTTTCTCAAGTTGGATCACAAGTTAATGTTTTCTTATTAGATCAATCCATACAACACAGCAGTGACCCCCTCCCTCCCAAAACAAATCAGCCGATATAAACTGGTTCAATCGAAAATCGAAGGTAGTTTAGTCCGGTGTTATATATAGAATTGTTTGATGTTTAAATCGGCTTAGTTCAACCAGTAAAAAATTAAAAGAAGTTGTTACTCTTTTTCAAATATATTTTCGTAAGTGACGAGGGATTTGAACTTATAACCCTTTAAAATTATATTAAAATCATAGCACTAAGTTAAATCGCATATTGTAATAAATTATTTACTATATTTAATACTTATTTAATATAAAAAATATCTTTTAACATCTAAAATTATTTTAATTAAAATTGATTAATTTAATTAATTGAATTAATTATTAAAAATTATATCAATTTGACCATCGGTTTGATTT
>JBBYHM010000020.1:4340713-4355382 GCA_038381775.1 Adansonia rubrostipa | reverse complement strand
TGGCCATGGAGGTATATCCACGTGTGAAGTATCGAGGTATATCCATGTTTCATGAGATTATTTTTTTCTAAAAGATATGTCTAATTTTACGAGTAGTGCATTTATTTATATGTTTAAAGATTTTTTTTTTCGTATTTGATGTTGCTTACTTCTTTAAAAGTATTTCGTGTGACACATGCATGAATTATTTTGATGTTTTTGAAATAGGGATATATGTTGGACAAAATCTGGCAATTTTTGGGGAGGATTTGATAAAAATGATTAAAATAACATGATAATAAGAAATAACACAAACGTTATAAAAGTCTATTAACATGCATTTGAATCAGTTAAAATGTATATGATAATTTAAATATAACATAAAAAATAATATAAATATAATAAAAGATAATACGAATATCATAAATATATGGATAATTAAATTTATTTGGGACTGATTATTTAACGTGACAATCAAAATATGATATTGCTGTCCATCTTGTAAAACACAATGCTTTTAGTTTGGATTGGACCGAGCTTGGGGGTAAAGGTTTAAACCGTAGCCTTATGCAAAGCAAGTTGCCTCGTGAGCTTAAGTGGGTAGCAAGGTCCATGCATACGTCTATGTCTCGGCACGTTATTCATGTATAAAAGAGTGGAGATTTGTAGATTTGGATTGTAATTTTTAAATTTCAGATTATTGGTATTTAGTAAGGTTTAAAAGCTCTAGTAAATAATATTTTTCGTACAAAAAAATTTTAATTTAAAAATAAAAATATTAATATTAAAATTCGAACTCGTAAATGTTAATTTTTTTTAAAAAAATAGCTACATCAAATAGAGCTAGGTTCCAAGTTTCCATTAAATAATTTTCCGGTAGATTTATTGCAACACTTTAAACATGGAAATTGATGGAAATATTTCTTAAAATCGGGTTGATGTTATAGAGTTAAGAGGTTACATGATCTTTCCTCCAATGTTCCATTTAGTTTTATTTGATTAAGAATTCAATTTAACGAATTTAATAATTGGGTTAATATCATAAATGACTCTTGAAGTTTGTTAAATTTGTTAACGTGATACATCTATTTTAAAAATATCAATTTTAATATTTTTTTCCATTAAATCGTTTATTAATATGGTATCATGTCTTAATACCGTTAAATATAAGCTATTATGTGACATTAACTAATTAAATGATGACACGTTGTAGCTCTTAATTTTTTAAAAATTAATATATAATTTTTTGTAAGAAAAACAGAAAAAATCATTTTAAAATATAAAAATATTTAAAATTATATTTTAAAAATATAAAACAATTCATTTTCCCCTGTCGATGACCCACCTAAGCCACCCTTCTCCCTCCTCCGGATTGTCCTCTGCTGTTCTTCTTTCCCTGCTGACTCCATCAACTTCCATTTGGAAGTTAAAACCTCCAGAACAAACAACATTTCTCCATTTAAAAAAAAAATGGAGGATGAGGAGTTGAAACTATCAGAGGTAACAGCACTAGACCAGAAGCAAATCAACAATTGGTTCATCAACCAGAGTAAAAGGCATTGGAAACCATTTGAAGATATGAAATTTGTTCTTATGCAGGGCATTGCTGGAAACATTGGAGGACCTATGTACTTTGATGCTAGATTTGGAACTAGAGGTGATGATATTTGATCAAACAACAGGAGTACTAGTTTCTAGAAAATCTCTCAATCTCTCAATGCAACAAAAGATCAAGAGACACAAAACCCATACTGAAATTTCTAGAAAATCTCACCAAATTTAACTCAGAGAAGCAGTAATAGTGGAGATTCCACCAGCAACAGTTGCAATGCCCGTGAATCGAAATCCAGCAAAACCCAAGTTGAGTTGACCTCCAAATGCATTGTTGAAAGGAGCTGGGGTGGCTTTCGAGAGTCTAGATCACACTCAATCACAGCCTAGTCATTCCGATTACGATAATAACGATGCCACTACGACTTGTCCCGATCCTTCCTCCACTACCATGGGAACGACAACGACCGACTTAACTAGCGATAACCATAAAATTACGAACCAAACCCAGCACCGAAAGGTCGTTTTCGGCCTGGTTTCAAGTAGATTCCTCCTATCAATGCCGGATTCGACCTCCACTGGTCAGATTCAATCGGTGGCTGGCCTAAAACAGTGTGAATCAGGCCTCTATCATTATGATAAATTAGACAAGACTAATTTAAATTAAAAATTATTATGTTCAAAAGTCTAATTAAAATAAACCAAATCTAATGTACTAAATGAGTAGCCTAGTCATAGATAAGTCTAATGGACAGTTTTACCATTATATTTGATTTTATTTAGAATCCGTTTTCATCTTTATTAAAGACATTCATAATGTTGCCAAATCAAATTATGATTAAATCTAAACCGGTTTAAGTTAGGCCTCTATCATCAATTACAGTAAGGATAAGGGAGATGGGCTTAGGTCCATCGGTTTAATTCCACTCTAAAGGAACATCTTTTTTTTCTTTTAGCATCCCAAACTTTATTGAAATATTATTGATGTTATTTTCCCTTTAAAATATTGAGGAATTTTTAAATTTAATAATTATAAATTGTTTTTATCAACAATATTATCTCTCTTTTGATTTTTTTTGGGTTGAATCTTTGATACTTTTTTTTCGTGCTTATCCGTAGTTTTTTTTTCTTGTCTATTTTATAATTTATAATTTATATTAAAATTATATAATTATCGCAATATTTATGAATAGAGAGAATTTTAAAAATAAAAATTCGAATACATTAAATGGATAGAATATATATATATATATATAACCAATTGTGAATGACATTTTCAAGCTCTACAATCTTGTAATTAATTAATCTTAGGTCAAAATTATATTGGAATTTACTACTTAAAATCATAAGTTTCACGTAATTTTTTATGAATCATACATAATTTAAAATTATAATTAGGTAATTATAATTTAATAATTGGAAGTGATATGATAATGATTTATCTAGTATAGTAAGGGTCAATCCACACACTCTGAAGTTTAATAGAAAGTACTCTTGCCTCTATAGTTTGAAAAATGCAAACTAACCCTTGGGGTTTAATTAAAAAAACACTAACCTCTTTGAGATTTATGTACTAAGTCAATTTTAAATAAAAAGATAAATTTCAATTAATTATATATTCTTCCATTTATTTTTGTCTTTTTCATTCTTTTTGATTCAAGACCTTTTAACAACTAAATAATAAAATAAAATTATTTTTAATTACTATGAGATTAATCTAATTAAATTATTATTTATTATAAGTACATTTAAAAATTTTTTGAACTTATTTTTAATTAAGTATATCAACTTTGAGATGATTATATTATATTTTATTTAAAATAAATTAATAAATTATTTTAACAAGTTTAATTAAAGAAATAACTAAACCAAAAAAATGAAAAAGGACGGAAATAAAGAAAATAAATAAAATGAGACAGCTTAATATTTAAAGTCAAATTTAAACAAATATTAATTTGATTAATGAAATTCTAACATCAGATTCTTTTGGGGGATAAAATATACTTTTCAAGCTAATTATGTAAGTTTATTTTTAATAAAATCTCATATATAACAGTTATATATTTATTCATTTTTTTGTTTTAATCAACTTTTATGCTAGTATATGTTAAATATTTTTAACTTATATTTAATTCAATTATATATTAAATTCGAGATAAATTCATTAAGTTATTTCTATAAAAAGTAAATTAATGAAAATTGTTTTAAAAAGTTTAGTTATAAAAATTAATAAAAAGAAAAAAAGAAAAAAGATGAAAAATAAATAAAATTAGGGTATTTTAATATTTAAAGTAAATTTAAACAAATATTAATTTGATTAATGAAATCTTAACATTAGATACTTTCTAGTGAGATGAAATGTGGTTTTCAAACTAATAGAGGTAATTTTTTTTTTTTTGAATAGAATCTCATGGATGATAATTATATTTTTTTATTCTTTTATTTTTTTAATCATGTTTTTTACCATAAAACTTTTTAAATATTGGTAATTAATTTAATTTAAATAAAAATAATTTAATGAATTTATCTCAAAGTTAATATATAATTGAGTTAAATATAAGTTCATAATATTTTATAGGTACTTACATTAAAATATAATTTAATTAAAATTTAACTTTATAATGATTAAAGATAATTTTAAAACAAATTAAGTTCTTATTATTTTATTATTAAAAAGTTTTTTATTACAAAAAATAAATAAATAATACATGATTAATAAATCTTAAGTTGATTAGTATGTTTTTTATTAAGCATTGAAAGGACTTTTAAAGAAGTGAATGTTTTTAAACTAAAAAAAAAAAGTGTGTTTACTCAAAATCTTGATAGCACCTTTTGAACTTTACACTAAAAATCTTTTTTTTTTCTTTGGTTAAGGATAAATATAAGCACTAACAGCCTGTGATATATTTACACACACTTACTGTCGCAAAGTTAAATTAATTTTATATAGTTACATAATTTTTATATAATTATATTTATTTAATTTAATTATTAAATTTTATATTTTATTTATGTAGATTATATATATTAATTTTTGAGTAAATTAAAAATATTTAATTATTAATTTGCTGTAAAAAAATTTTTATTCGTTAATAAAAAATAATATTTTTGATCGATATGATAGAGATATTAAATTAATTTAAAATTTTACTTGTAAGTACAATTATTTTTTTAAATCTAATAATTAATTTATTAAAATAGTAATAATATAAAATATTATACAAATTTATAATATTAATTTAATTATATATTAGTTTAGGTAAATCTCTTTTTATAAATATAAGAAAAGAAAAGATCTAATTAACCTCGTATGGACGCAGTCAGACCTCCATTTTGACACATTTTTTTCTCGATTTTGGTACAATCGCACCGGTCCAAAGCACTCGGGTAACAACGGTATGGCACGATGTAATAATTTTCACCGTGCCACACCCTCCATTTTCCACTAGACCCGAAAGGGTCGAACGAAAACTGAAGTTGCAGTTGGTAGCTTTTTTTCATTTTATCTTTTTTTTTATTAATAAATTTTTTAAAATAATTTTATATTATTAATTACATATAAAATAAATATTTATGAATAAATACAAATATAAAAATGAAATATGTAATAGTATTAAAAAATTACTAAATAATTGAATAAATGATCATTACATAAATGATCAATTTTAATATAAAATAATAGGTTAATAGTTTTATGTGAATAAAATTTTTAAAATTTTAAAATATTAAGTAAAATTAAAACATAACAAGATAAAAAATAACATGAACACGATATGAATATATAGATATATTAAAATTTATACAAAATTAATTATTAGCGTGTCAAAATTTATATAAATATATAATATCTTATATACAATTATGATCATATAGAAAAATAATGCAAACACGACAACATGTGGCATGCAATTTTGAGTTATTTGAATAGTATTATTAGATTTAACAATTTCGAATATGATATAGTTATATGATATGAACAAAAAGTAATTAAAATATGACACAACACAAAAAATAAACACAATACGAATATACAAATATATTAAAATTTATATAAATGAATTATTAATGTTTCAAATTTAATATAAATATATAATAACTTAAATTCAATTATAACTCAAGAATAATATGAACATGAAATAAATATATAAAAAATTTATAATTTTTTTTTAAAAAAAAGGGGGAAAGGAAGTAATCCCTCGGATCTTAGATTTAGGGGAATTGTTTTATTCTATTCTTTCAAAAATTTTAGAGATTTTTATTAGTGTATCTGTATTATATTTTAGTCGATTTAAGGTATTTTTATATAAATTTTGATATGTTGTAATTTGTATTATATAATTTGAAATAATCATATATTCTGTTGTTTTCATGTTAATTTTTTGTTTAACTTTAATTATTTTTTCGTGTCATCTAATTTTAGTTAAAAAATTATTTCTTATTTATTATAATAGGTATGAGTTGTAATTATTTAAATTTAGTGACCAATTTGTGATTCCCACAAAATTGAAGAAGAAAAAAGAAAAAAAGAGAAGGATGCCAAGTATCAACTTAATATTAAATTTTTTGGAATAATTTTAATATTATGTTTATAGATGTTTATGGATTCATAAATATCAAAGGGCAATTAAATAAGAAAAGGAAATTAAATGTGATACAAACTTATATCAATAAATAATGTGACTGAGTGATTACCTTGTGGCCCTGTGGCGACTGTAGTGAATATGAAGGATGCGGCGAGGTTAGAGTCCAAGTGTCAAAAATAGATCTCTTTAAAGATAAAATAATGTAACAATCTCACATTAGAATAGATCATACATGAAAAAATAAAATAATTAAAATATATTATGATTTGAGTATACATTTTAAAATTTATATAATATTAATTATTAATATATTAAAATTTATATATAAAAAAAATCGTGACGATCAAGATTTTTATAACTTGAATTTTAATCAACAGATTTTCTTTGCTTAATTTTTAAGACGATTCTAAAAATTTAATTTCATCCAATCAAATTTCAAAGTTTTGTTTTCAACTTAAAATTTACATTAATTATAATATAATAAAATAAATAAATATTATACTAATTACAAAATACACAACTTAATGAACGCAGGAGAACGAAGGTTAGCGGAGCTTGTCAAAGAATTGAACACACTCAAAGGGGACGTCGAAGATAGGATTCCGTGACACACTCAAGTACGCAAAGTCAGCGTAGTATTCAGTAGGAGAAAAAAGAGAATATGCGATCTTTTTTCTTCTTCTTTTTCTTTTTTTTTTTAATTCTTATATCATATATATATATATATAATGTGCTGCAATAATCGAAATGATTTTTTTTTTTTTTTTACATTTGCATCATTCTTGTTTGACGTACAACTTGTGATTCGTTGAATAAGTCGATATAATAAATACTTTTAAAAATAAAAAATAAATTATAAATAAAAATAAATAAATTATTACATAAAAATTATAGATATGGTTCGATATAATTTACTCTCGTAGTGATATTTTCTTTTTTTTTTTTTTTTTAAAGAAGCAAGTTAACGAGTGTGAAAGTGAGATAAAGAAGGAGCTGGCACTGCCATTAAATGATGATAAAGAATGATTTGATGAGTATCCTTGGATTTTGTTAGTGAAAGGGTATCCTTTGGTGGGATACGTAGTAAAATACGATAGTATCTTTTTCTTTCCCTTTAACTCTGGGTTGTTTCCCTAGCGTGCAGCGACATAATGTCAGCCACCATTAGTAGTACTTTTCATTGTCGCAATGGCGTAGCCAAAATTTTTTAATGACGTCATATATAATGGGTCATACATATATATATATATATATATATATATATATATAAAAGTAAACATGCTCGGATGACTTGCGTGTTCCTTATCAGAGTCTAGTTTTTACTTTCAGTAGTTTAGATTGATTTAGTTTAAATTATTTTTTATAAAAATATTTTTATTTAATTTTAATTATAAAAATATATAAATATTAATATAATTTTTTTTTATATTTTAATATTTAGATATTTTTAAAATAGTAATTTAAATTTATGAATCTAAATTTGAAGATAGGTAAAAAATTTAAAAAAATTTTGAAATACAACCCAATGCATGAAACTTCTAGTATTATAATCTATAATATATGCAAAAGTACAAATATGCAAAATCTGTTAAATTGACAAAAATAATAATTTTGTATTAACTAAAATTTTAAGTTGTCATTTTGATTTTACTATTAATAAGATTTATTCAATTTTAAGAAGAATTTTAATTTCATTAAAAGATTATCATTAAATAAATCTAAAAATAATAAATAAAAGGATAGTTAAAGTTTGCATGAAATTGCTTTATTTTAAAGTTTTAATTTTTATTAACCTTTAAAAGTAAATAATTTATTTGATAAAAAAGTTAAAACTTGCATTACTTTTTTTTTCTTTGTACTCATAATTTACATTAAAAACAATAAATTCTATATTAATTTCATATAATTTACACATGGAACAAAACTCTATATATTAATACAAATTTCATTAATAAACATTTTATTAATTTTATTTTTTTGTAAAATATACATCTAAAAGTTTAAAAATTAATAAAAAAATAGCAATTCACATGTGACGATATTTACTGGTATATATAAAAGCACAAATATAAAAAATCTATTGAACTAGTAAAAATAATCATTATTGTTTACTAAATTCACAAATTGTTATTATAAATTATTTTAATATTAATAGGACTTATCTTATTTATAAGTAATAGTATTATTTTATTACAATATTTTAAAAAAATTATTTGATAATAAATAATAAAAGTTAAGGTTTATATTAAATTTATTTATTTTAAAGATTTAATTTTTTTACTAATCTAAAAAAATAAATAAATTTTGATAAATAGAAAGAGTTAAAGCTTTATAAAAATACACATAACGAAAAATACAAGTATATATAAAAGCAAAAACATGAAAAATCTTTTGAATTGATAAAAATAGTCATTATTGTTTATTAAATGCCTAAATTGTCATTATAGATAGTTTTAATATTAATAAGACTTATCTAATTTATAAGAAAGACTTATCCATTGCGAAATGCCATTGTAAATTATTTAATAATAAATAAAAAATAGTTAAAGTTTACATTAAATTATTTTATTTTGAGTTTTTAATTTTTTATTATTTTAAAAAGTAAATAAATATATTAGGGTGAAGTATTTTAATACCCTTGGGGAGTTGGATATGTATGGATCTTTGTCCATAGAAAGCAAACCATGGCAAAATGAACACAACCTTGAAAATTCACTCAAAAAATTCGAATTTGAAAATTCATTCAAAAAACCTGAATTAGCTGAAATACATTTTGGTCAAAAAAATTAAAAGCCAAATTCAAGAAAATCAAAACTAGAAATGATCTAAACTAAAAAGAAACTGAATTAGAAATTATTTGAATCTAAAATGGTCCAAAAACGAGATCAGCCCAATCATAAAACTTGTAATAAATCGCATGTAATGCAAAATATAAGAATTATCAAATTATAATTAAATAATTTTTTATAAAAAACTTTAATTATCAATTTTACTTTAATATTTTATTTTTTCCAAAAGTTAAAATTTTTTTTTTATATATATGGTAAAAAAATAATTTTATCAAAAAGCCAGTTGTATTTTATTTTTACTTGTAACTTATAAGGATATTGAAACAATATGATATAAAATAATTTAAATTATATAAATAAATCTCTAAAATCACTTCCAACATTATAAAAAGCTTAAATATATGTTGGTATAAATATTAAATAAGATGACAAGAACAATCGATGAATGGCTGTAAGCAATCATGAACAATTGAGATTGCTTTTGTTCTACTAGTTCAGATAGAATTGTTCAATGTAGACAACCACAATTTTATCTCACAAATCACGTGCCATGAAAAATGCCAATTAGTCTCTTCAACAAGTTAAAAAAGGTTTAGCAAGAGATAAAAGGAGCATCAATGATTTTGCTATGATTTTACAATGAACCTTTGTAATATATCTAATCTCAAAACAAAGCTTAATTAGTTGATTTTAACTTTAATTTTACGTTTTATATTTCTATATTTCTCTTGTCTAGCATAAGATTCAAAGATGAATTAAATATTTATAAATTTTAATATATAATAAATATTAAATCTCTATTTTTGCTTTATCTTCAGTTTATCCGATATCAGATGATAGACATAAAGGTTGGAAATTGGATAAAACGCAACTTGTTTGCTTTCAAAAATATGACTTTTTATTGTGACATAAGATAAAAATAGCGTAAAACTTACTCAAATTCAAATTTGAGATAGTTTAAACCTAAACTTATTCTAATTATAAAAACTTAAATCGAAAATGATTTGAATAAAAAAAATCCAAATTCGATATTATTTAATTCTAAAATAACCTAAAAATCATTATAACTTAGAAAAAATGACTCAACTCTAGAGCCACTAATTGTCCTCTCTCTCTCTCTCTCTCTCTCTCTCTCTCTATATATATATATCATTTTAAACCAGGGTCTTAATTGCAAGAAATAAAAAACTTAATATATACCTTTGTATCCAAAGTTCAATTAAGTTTCAACTTATGCTAAATTTAATCTAATTTTATACTGGTTTTGTTTGATTTGAATTTATTATTGATTTCTTTCTTCTATCAATGTATTATTATTATTATTATTATTATTATTATTATTATTATGGTTGTTATGTTTATTATTTTTGGCTTTCTAAGGGGAAAAGGATAATAAGAGGTCAGCTAATTAAGATATATAAGACTTTGAATTGTACACTTAAGTTTTTTCTTCTTTTTTTTAAAAAAAATTTACATGATCTAATTGGTTTTCGTAAATAATAAATTCGATTTGAATTTCATTTTGTTGAAGTTATTTGGTTATTACTGCATGCATGTAATCTAATAAAAAATAAATCTAACTCCGTAAAAGTTGATTTGATGTAATTTTTATTCATTTAATTATTGTGAATTAAAAATTTGTGATTAATAACAGCTACATTGAACCAGAGTCCATGATATCATTATACATTTAAAAGAAAAGGAAGCAGTATAAAGCCGAAACTGTCCACGGTTTTCGTAAATATAGCAATTTATATATTTATATTATTTTTATATTATTTTTATATTTAAATATTTTATATTTATATAAATTATAATATGTTAATAATTTTTATTCTATAAATTTTTATACATATATTTTCTATTATATATTTATTATTTTTATATTATATTTTAATTATTTTTTTATATCAAGTTCGTCTAGTGTTCGAACTTAATTTTAGGACAAATCAGCAAAGAGTTTATTTTTATTCAAATATTTAGTTATAATTAGACTTACTAATGAGCTGGGTTACTTGTTTAACCTTGTAGACCTAGCTTACTTGGGCTAGGGTTCAGACATAAATTTTCAATATTTGATTTGATTTATTATAAATTACTATTTAATAATAAAAAAATATTTTTATTTAATTAATTATAAAAATATAATATTAAAAATACTTTTTTAATATGTTATAATAATTCAGGCTTTTAGATCGAGTCGGATCAAATTCAAATTTTAAAAAATATACAAAAAATTTTTGAATACAGTTTAACCAAACCAATAAACACCTTGGGTTATAATTATATGGTCAAATTAAAATTTTAAACTAAGAAGTAAATTCATAGCCTGAGTAATGCTTATCAGTATAAAGTGAGAGAAGGAATAAATTAGGAAGGAGCACTGCCATTAGCGATGATAAAGCTCCAGAAGACCCAAATTAGGGAGTCGTAAGTCGTTGGGCCAAAACCCGCATAATCTATTAGTAAAAATGTTAAATTTTTTATTTTAGTAATCAAATCATAATTCTTGCTAGCATAAAATTAAGTGTTGATGAAGTGAAAAAAATAAATAAATAAAGGAGTTTTGATATGTCACTTGCAACTAAGTTTTTCGTATCGTATTTTATATATTTTTATTTATTAAATATTATATATTTTATATAAAATTTAATATATAAATAATTAATATTATATAAATTTAAATATATTTATATATTTATTTATTATAATATTTTATATAATATTTTAATTATTTTTATAAAAAATTTATTAAATGAAAAGGAAATCAGTACCACCGTACGCAGGCAGGCGAGACTCACGAGGAGGATAATAAAACACTAAAGAAAACGACAAATCATAATTGATTTCCACGTGTCTGCCGCCACCTTTTTTTTTTTTTTTTTCCTTTGAGGATAATTATATTTATTGAGTTCAAACCTCGGACAACAGTGGAGAGTGAATACTAAATCTCCCGTTGGGAGGAGGTTGCTTGGAAGTATTTTAACTAAATGCCATTTTTTTTTTTTAAAGAACGTAGCCAACGTAGTATCATAACTATTGACGGTGTTGATTTGGTAGCATAATAGAATGGTTTGGATTTCTTTTTATAACTTAAATTATATTAAATGATTATTATTTATTTTAATACTTTAAAAAGTTAACATATATTTATATATTAAAATAATTCTGTTGTTTAACATAAAAATAATATATTTTAAGTTATATTTTTTATAAATAAAAAATTATTAATAAATCAGTGTTTTTTAAATTATAAAATAGTTTTTCTTTAAATCAATTGACAAATTCATAAAAAATAAAATTTAAGTTGATTTTTGACCAATCAAATTGCACTTGCTTCAATTGGAGGAGTTCAAATTATCCAATTATTCCTACTATTATTTCTTTTTTATTCTTAAAGGAAAAAAATAATTGCAAAATATTTTAACATATTTTTTTCTATTTCTTATTAATAATTATTTATAGTAATAATTGTATATAATATATATTTTTATTTATTAGCCTTTTTGTACTTGTTTCAAAACTTTTTCTCACTTCGTTGCACTAAAAAACATTTTTTCTTATTAATAATTACTTATGACAATGATAATAAATATAAATATTTTTGGTTTATTAATTAATTTTGTAATTCTTTCCAAAATTTTTTGCTCACAATATTATCTGAATTAGCATTTGATTAAAAAAAATAATATTTATCAAAATTCAAATATGCTAAATATCCAAATTTGTTGAATTGTTTTTAAAAAAATATAAAATTGATAATAACTAAATATATAAATGGATGTCGGATAGTATAGGATATTTGAATCCGTTATTTGTATAAATAAGGAGGATTTGGATATATAATTGATTTGAATATCTGATATTATCCGAACTAAGGTAAAAGCGGATTTCGATAATAGATATCTAAAGGTTTTTATCCAAATCTATTGTGAATACAAAATATAATATTTAAATATTTAGCATTCGAATCTACAAAAAAAAAATTTGAATAATGTTGGCTATCAATTTTTTTTACTATGCATTGTCATCCTTAATCACAAAAAAAAAAAAAAAAAAATTCTATGTATCCTTATTAATAATTGTTTATTATAATCACATAAACTATAAATATTTAAGGAGAAAGCCTATCTTTAAATTTTACCAACGAACATGAAACAAGAAAAAAGAAAAAAGAAAAAAAACTAGAACCCCTATTATTTTACTGAATAGGTATAGGTATAGATGGTGCCTTTCTTTGTTTTATATATATATATATATATAGATAAAATTAAATTGGGTATTGAATTATCTTAAAAATTTTAACAAATAGGAGATAGCTCAACTATTTAAAGGGCGTTTAGTGTGATGAAAAATTTTTATTTTTTAAAAATAAAATTTATATTAATTAAATTTTCATATTTGGTATGCAATAAAATATTTATTTTGTTAAGAATGTTACTTTTCTTTAGGATTTACTTTCCCACAATCATGGGAACGTGACCCCCGTGAAGGAAGGTGAGAAAATAACTTTGCCATGTAATTAGAAAGTTAAAAAAGAAAAGCTCTAAGACAAAATTATCTTTTTTCATATTTAAAAATTGATAGTTAAGTTTTTTCTACACAATATTTTTAGTAACTACAAAATCATAAAATTCTAATTAATTTTGAAAGTATTGAATTGCTATCAATTAAATTTTAACTAAATTACAGTCTGATTTAAATACCTATTAAATATTTAAAACTTATTTATAATTCAACCATATACTAAATTTGAGGTAAATGTATTTAAAATAAATAAATTATTATTTAAAAATAAATAGATTAAATGAAATCTTTGTTAATAATAAATCAATATTTGTTAATAATAAATATTTTTGAAAAATGTAAAAATAATAAAATTTGTGTTTTATTTTATGAGGACAATTTCAAAAATTACAACCACATTTCTAGTCAAGTATTTAATAAACCAAACATATTAATATAATTTTCTTAGGATTTTAATCAACACTTTTTCATATATACCAAACGTGGTGATATTACTTTTTCAAGAATCACATTTCTAACAATCACTTTCTCAAGAATTACATTCCATTGAAATTTTGACTTGGGAAATTACCAAATGCCATTTTATATTTCCAACATCCTTGTCATGTGTAAGTTAGATGAATGGTTAAGAAGCTTGTATATGAATCCAAGTGTAGAAGAAAGTTACAAGCTGAAGAAGCGTTAGAATATGAATGCACAGCGTAATAGGAAATAAGAAACTAATAATATATTTAGTTCACTGGATTGGAATAGAGCTGTAATTGAATAGCTATAGTGTGAGAATGGAATAGAGCTAGAATGTAATGGAATAGCTATAACAGTAATTTGATTTAGTGAAAAGAAACACTATAGGATTCAAATCCTTGAAAAAAAGTATTCAAATCTCCTAAAGTAATTTTGTATTATGTCTAAGGCAAGAATAGCCATTCAGTGGGGTGTGCAAAATAGCTATTTCAAGATTTGAGGAATAAGGCTAGGATCAACCATTTAGTGAACTAAAGAGCCATGTTAATATAATGTGTCGAATAGTCTCGTAATGAAATTAGCTATGCATGTGAACCAAAAACGCTGTAAATGAAGATAGATTAAAGGAAAAAGCGATTGTCAAGATTTAAATTTGAGAGCCTTGATACTAAGTTAAATTGGATATCCATTTATCCTAAAAGTTTAAACTAATAAAAAATAGTTCAACTATTATAACTAAGTTCTGACATAAATATTTAAAGAACATTAGCTCTAT
>JBBYHM010000020.1:4325204-4338255 GCA_038381775.1 Adansonia rubrostipa | reverse complement strand
TCTTTTGTTCCATGTATCTTAGCTCAACAAACATGTAAGGCAGCAACTTGTTCAGTCTGCTCTTCCATGCTTGATGGGGTTACGATCCCTTCCATTATTTTTTATCTATTGCAATTTAATACAACTTTAACTACCTTTTTAAGTATGACTTCTACAATTTATAATTGGATTCTATACATATGAATAGTGTTGATGAATGTATTAGACATGGACAGATCTATATAGAGCATTGTGGGGGCAATTAGTTTTAAGAATTTTTAATTAAATATCTTCATTTTTTCTAAATTAACCCTACAATAAAAAATAATTGATCCCCAAAACTTAGGTATAAAAAGTAAACGAGATACTTGTGCTTACAAGATATTAGAGTTGGACTTAAAAAAAAAACTTGAATTTCAATTCGGTCACTTTCAAGACAAGTGGCTAGATTTAATATCACTAATTCAAATAACACTAATTCAATTAGTGAAAATATAAAACTAAATAAAATTATAAAATAAAAAATAAAAATAATTATGTCTTTAATTTTTTATGTAATATCTTTAATAAAAAAAGTAATGTATTTATTTTCAAAAACCATTCAATCTTTTAAAGACTATTCACTTAAAAAAAACTATTTACCCACTTTTCTAAAGAAAATTACCCAGTTAAAATTATTACCATTTTTTATATTCCAATTTTTAACACATTTTTTATTTTTTATTTTTCAAAATATATTTTCTCCGCGTAGTTAGTGTCAGGAAATCTAGTAAAAACAATACATTACTGAAAAACGTTAATCTATATCCAATGACATACTAAGATGATATTTATGAAAAAAAAAGTACTTAACGCATTATTTTTTTTTTTTGAATTTAATAAAGGTAATCTATTAAATGTATTTTTAAATAGTAATAATATCAAGGGCTTATAGGCATCTGTTTATCGAATTCAATTATTAAATATATTAAAATCTTAAATACAAATATAATACCTTAATAATTGATTCGAATAACTGACTTGCATAATCAAACTCTTTATTCGAGTATCTCAAGAACAGACTACGCAATCGTATGGAAGATGACTAGTTGAATGATTGTTTGGTTGCTTACATAAAAAAAATATTTTTGATAGTATAAGAATGAAAAGATTATATAATATTTTCAACGCATAAAGTCACTTAGACAACAAAAATTTGCAAATGTACTTTTTGGTATGTTATAAAATTTATGACACATTGACATATATATTTTTTGCATATATATTGCCTCCACAAGCAAAAATATTTGGATCCGCCCCTAGTTTGGATAGTAGTAGATAAAAAAATAATAACAATGAAAAGCTCAATCTTACCGAATGTTGAAGGATTACTTGCTAAATAATTGATAGAAGAATGGCCAAAAAAGAACAACTTGGCTGTTATTGAGGTCCTGGTTAATTGGAGTAATTCATTCCTTGAGGATTCCACCTGAAACATTGTCTGATTGCGTGAGCAATATCCACATTTCCATCGTTGAGGTCGAGGATGTTGCCGAAGGGGAGAGTATTTGTTACATGTCTGGCATGAGTTGGGTCAATTGGGCCAGTCAAGCATAGGAAAGAGATTAATAAACGTTAATCAAGTTTAAAAGTTTGTTAGGATTCCGCCTAAAATATTGTCTAATTGCAGGAGGAATATCCACATTTCCATCCTTGAAGACGAGGATGCGGTTAACGGGAGGGTATCTGTTACATGTCTAGCATGAGTTGGGTCAATTGGGCTAGTCCACCCCAGGTAAGAGTTGGTAATAGACGTTAATCAAGTTTAAAAGTCTGTTAAGTGATTAATTGCACGATTAGTTATGGCTGACGTCAGTCTAGCCGTTGGTGGCTTTAAGGTTGTTAGAGTTGCACAATGAAGGCATGAAAAAAATTGCTCAAAAACAAGTCACCCCTATTGTTTGTCTTTACGCTCCTCGTGAGTCTCGCCAGCCCTTGTCCTACATACTTGCCTTTTCAATGGGTATGGCCCTTACTGCAACCAAAATGGTAAAATCCAAATTGTCTTTTCAACGATGTCCCTACGAATGAGCCATGTCAAGATTCCAAGCTTTTCAATTATTGCTTTACGCTCTTTAATCACAACCCAGAATGTTTCTTTCTATACCACACTTTTACGCTTATCAACATTATTGGTCTCAAATGCATCCCTCTTTAGATTGGATCCAAACAATTCAAGTCTTGAATAATTAATCTATTTTAAATTTGAAATTTTCCTATCCATATCACTTTAGATTTAGATAATTTGAGTTTGATGTTCAATTTACTTGGATTTGTATCATCTCAGATTTAATTTATTACTTTAAAAATCAAATCAGATAAATTTAAATAAATTATTTTATTGAATCATATTTTATTAAAAGATAATTATTTGATACACTATAAAATACATATGTCCCTTAAGATATATTTAAAGAAACAAAAAAAAAATTAAATAAAACATATGTTATCTCACTAATCCCGCTTGTAGAATTTTTATACTCTACTGGCAATATATTAATTAATAATCCTTTAATGAAAGGCCAACAACTTCTTTGCTAAGTGGCAAGAAGTTTATAATGCCATGATAGTTTAAGTTTAAGCCTTAGCATCCACCTCCCAGCCTTAAATTATCAAAAAGAAAACAATTGAAAGATAAAAACAAAAAATAAATAAGCACTCTCATTAACCTAAAATTGTTACCTCAATTTATTTAGATATTTGTAAAATATATAAAATTTTTTATTTGTTGAAAAGTTTGAACCTTGATAAATAACTTGTCATACTAAAAGTTTTAGTAAATGAATCAATCTTTTAATTTAAAATGATTTTCCATTAAAATTAAATTATATTTAAAGACTTCATCTATTTAGATATTTGTCAAATATGTAAAAAAATGTTGCTTTAGTCTAACAAATTTAAAAAAATGACTCCATTTAAAAGTAAAAGAACTAATTTTAATAATATAAAATAATTTAAAGGGAAATATTGGGTTTAGCCCAATTAATTCATTGGTTGTTCTCGAGAATAAGTATCCTGCAGTTAGATACTTGTGACTTTATCAGTGAAGGTAAAATAATATCTCTCCAAAAAAATGCATTTTTTTTTACTATCGTAAAAAATATATATTTTGTTACAACTGAATAAGATATTAAAAATTTATCTATGCGTAAATCATAATTATTGATATGGGTCTTTTTAATATAAAAAAAAAATCTTTTTGTTAAATAGAAGCAAAAGTCACGTGGATTATTTAAGAACGTAAGTCAATTTGCTTTATAAAACAAAAAAAATCAATGAACTTATATGAAATAATTTTATGATATTTAAGCAATTATCTTGATCGTGAAATATCATTAATCAAAAAATTTTAATGAATAATTGCAAAACCAAAGTTTCATTCACGGTGTTTCTCTGTAAGCTTGGATTATTTATTTTATATAGCATTTTCTTTTTTGATAATTTGAGAATTGAGGTAGAGAAGTAAGTGCTTGAATCCGATCTGTCTCGTTGCTTGCCACACTATCAAGATGTTTTTTTTTTTTTTGAATTAGCATTAATTGATATGGATACACAAATTCCATTCACATTTGGATAAATTTGTCATTTACATAAAAATTAATAAAATTAAATAGAGAAAAATAATGAAAATTTTTGTGCATGTATATCCACAACCTATTTTGTCGTTTTATGGCTGGTGCCAGTGGCAAACTAGTATATAAGCATGTGTCTATGTAAGTTCCAAGCACAAGCAAAAACCAAAGCAATAGCCAAGAATATTTGTAGGAATTTGCTAACCCTAAGACACAAATGTCTATCATGGCTGTCAATCCTGCAGTACTGCAATATGCTGCGGGTGTTCCAGCACCACCACGGTTCCAGCTTCGTCGAAATCTGGTAACCAAAAAACCCAAAGCTACTCCCATGTGTGCAGCCGCCAACCCAGCTAGTGTCGTCCTCCTGGTATGCGCACCACCATGCCAATTTCACAGTGTAACCAAAAGAATCAAAACCATCACGGCTGCTTATCCAACACCACAACAATATTCAACAGATATTCCGGAATTCACAGATCTCAAGGTTACCAACAATTCTGGCCAACGCCTAAAGCTGAGTTTTAAGAACTTTTGGGAAGGGAATAAGACTGCTTCTGAGGATCTACCTCAGAAGTTTACACAAATTGACAATGGATCGGTCGGAGAGTTTATTCACGAAGCAGACGCTAAAAGTACAGTTATAGGTTCAGCTGGTGGTCTTGAGTACAAAATCGGAAATGACGGTAAGTACAAGTGGATTATCACCTGGAGCAACTCGAAAAATGAACTCAACAAGGTATTGTATTCATAACATACGTATTCAATAAACGCATACCATTTACAACTTTGATATATATATATATATATATATATATATAATCAATTAAATCTATGAACTGCATGCATGCAGGTGTATTCTGAGATCGTTAAAGAAGAAGATAATGTTGATTGGGATAAAATCATAGCTAATCTTCGCAAATCTGGCAAAAACCATGAAGGTAATACTGAGGAATTCTCTTTTGCTCTCGACATTGATGCAACCAGCGCTAAGGCAACATTGGAAGCAAAACTTGATCAGAAAAAGGAAGAATCAGAAAATAAGAATGATTCAGAATCACCACAGAAGGAAGAACCAGAAAATAAGAATGATTCAGAATCACCACAGAATCAGGGGTGATGAATTTCATAAGCTATATGGTGGCGAGGCTGTCAACCGTATATAATAATGTGATGGGTGCACTACCACTATATATTAGAATAAATTTGCCCGTTACAACTATGTAAAGTTTCAGATTATCCTTAGAATCGGAACTTAAGGCCTTGCAGACTATATATGGCGATTTGTAATAAATTCATCATTATATGGAAAAATAACATGGCCTCTGTTATCTAATCAGAGATTTTAATTTGCTCCACTTACATCGTCCGGTACATATATCTCTCCGTGTGTCGAGCCAACCTATGGACCTACGATTTAAAATAAAAAATTTTTATTATATTCATCAAAATTTTATCCAAAATTTTACTCGTACATATCGAATATATCAAATCGAATAAATAATTTAACTTATGAATAAATCTATCAGTACCTTTCAAAATTATTACTATCAATTTAACACTAATTGCTTCCAGAATTCAAGATTAAAACAATGAACCTACTACGTTTACTTTTGTCTCAAAACTTGAGGTAAATAAAATTTTAGTCTTAAAACGCAACCGTTTTTATCATTTTAACCCTAAGATTTATGATTTTCTTAAAAATTAGTCAAGCCGTCACTCTTCAAATAGAAATAATGGCGAAAGTTTAGTTGGTATTTAACAGAGTTTTTATAGTAATTATGTCACATTTATTAATTTTATCTCCAAATAGAGATAGTTACAAGTATTTCTATTACGTAAAAAATAAAATTAATTACTATATTCAAAATTACACAAATATCTATTAACTTATAAAACTCTAAAATTATTTGAACCCGTTTAGACAGATTAAACTCAAATCGAATCAAACTCAAATTATTCAAATATGAAAAAATTTAAATCTAAAATTATCTAAATTTAAGATAATTCCAACTCAAAACGAATATAAATTCAAAATTATCCAAATTTAAAAATAATTTGATTTGAACCCATCAAAATTTGTCCATTTGTCACCTCTATGAAAATGGTCATTGCAAAGTTCTTAATATATTTCTTTTATTAGAAAACCAACCATCAACTACTAACGATTAGATTCCTATTTTCTCTTCTTTCTTTGTGGAATATTTTTCAGGATTTTTTAATGTATTATTATTATTATAAAGAAATTAGGAAAACTAGTTGTTTTACAATTACTAACAATTAAATTTTAACATATTAATAATTTATATTATATAAATAATACTTTCATATATTAATATCATACTCATATTCGTACTATTTATTTATATATTATTTTATATTTTAATTACTTTTACATGTTATTTAACAGTATTCAAAGGCGAGGGGCAGCGGCGTTAGTCCCCCAATATTTTTTAAGACTTGTACGGCAGTTATGGATATCACCTAAAAATATGGTAAATTAACGTTTGGGTCCCCCTATTAAGTGCTTTTTTTTTTTGCCACTTTCATGTCAATACTTAAAAATAAGGTAAAATTATGTTTGGCCCCTTGAACAATTTTTAATTTAACTCCATTTGTAGAATTTATTTGATATAATAAATTTGGCAAGACTTTTAATTTAAATCTCTTTCATTATTTTTAGCTTAATTCTCTTTAGTTGCCTTTTTAATCAATCAAACAGATATATTTACATTAATTATTGTATTAATTCTTTTTCATTTTATATTTATAGGGGAAAAAACAAATAAAGAAAGCTAAACCAGTATAATGTCCAAAATAAATTGTACATTTAGCTTATTTTACTTTTTCTAAATATATAGTAATCTTATGATTTTTTTTTTGGTAAAATGAAATAATTTAATGCATTTTACTTTTACAATAGATTTTAGACATTGAGACTAACTTGTTTTTATTTTTTTATATGCGACACGAATTATAATATTAAGATATTATTTTATTATAAGAATTTTTTTTATATATATATAATATTTAAATTTAATATTTTAATACTCAAGCTATCCATGAGCTAGGTCTGATCAAACTTATGCAACAAAAAGTTTTATTTGCCTAAAATTCGACTTAATTCAAATCGCCGGATTATATCTCGCCCCCTCAACAATATTTCTGGCTTCGTTGACCTCCGATCGTGTCGCGTTTAGAATTGCAATGTTTAAAGATAAGGACCCTTGTATCAAGTGACTAATGAATGCCAACATTTGCTTAATCGAGATTGGCTTCGTGATCATCTCCTCCTGAGATGCTTTTTTTCGACATACGTAGGATGATTTTGTAGGTGTGGCAAGTAGAGATGTTTCCATGCTCCGGTTCGATACAGGTTCGGATCAATGATCAGTTTTATTTTTTTATAAAATACTAAAAAATATTTTATATTAATATTTATATATTTTTATAATTAAATTTAAATAAAAATTTTATTATTAAATAATAATTCAGATCGGATTTACTAAATCAAATAGATAATCCGATCCATGCACAAGCTTAGTGGCAATGCCCAGGGCTTGAAATTTTTTAAGTGGTTTTGTCACTTATGAACATCAACTTAAAAGAAAATTTATATATATATATATATATATATATATTCTTATAATCAAAACCAATTTGTTTTCTCTCCACAAATTTTTCGTTACGTACCACAACCAATGTGAATTGACAATTGTTTACCAACATTCTTCAATTGTCAAATTTACCATGGTGAAAATTGTCATATGATAAAATATTTGTACATATTTATCCAATTAATTAGGCAATAACCCGATTCTCCGAATATAAAATATAAAACATAATTACAAAAAAAAAAATTGCAATTGAAATAACATAACTATGGTGGTGGAAACTTATAACACAGTAAGCAAGTTTGGATTAATTTAAGAAAATAATGAGCCGTTAATGAAGATCCACATGATCCTATTACATATTTGGTGCAAAAATAAAATTGAGATAGATTTTATCGCATTTGACTTGCTAGAAAATAATTCCTTTTCAATAGTAAAGCCATTCATCACATAGTAATTCATAGGGATATAAGCATATATATGAGAAAAGTAATCTATTTTCATATTTGATTAGCTTAAGGAAAATGATGACCCTTTGAACGTTTGAAATAAAACTTTTTTATATAAAAGAATTTAAGATGATTTTGTTGGATTGACTCAGAGTGAACCAATGACTTCTATGAAACATTAAATAAAAATATCTATAATCTATTAAAAAATAATTAGTGGTCTCCAGTATTTTCAATTGGTGGTAGTTTTGTAATAAAGGTGAAATTAAGGGTTTGATTTTAATTGAGGGTAGGTTTATAATAAAAACCAAATTTGAGGGTTGATGTCAATTGTGGGTAATTTTGTAATAAAAATAAGTTTTTATCATAAAAATGGCGTAATAATAAAAATCAAATTGAAGATGAAAGAATACACAATTAATTCATATTATATATAAATTTGGATATATTAATAACTTTTATTATATAAATTTTGATAGGTTTGAGCACATGTGTCGTGTTAGTGTTATTTTTTTATATTTTATTATGTTTTTATTTTTTTTTTTGTATTGTATCTGAAATTACTAGGTAATTGCCATTATTCAAATAATTTCAAATTTTGTGCACATTCAAGTATTTATGTAAAGCTCATGTTATTGTCCATGTTATGTCATATTTTAGTTATTTTTCATCTCCCATTCAAGTGTAATGCTATTTAAATAAATACTAATTTTGTGTTAAGTTTTATATAATAATTAGTTCTTTTTTTTTAAAATAAGATCATATTAATTTTTTATTTTTATATTATTGAATAAAAGATTATTATATTAATAAATTATTGATAAAAATTTGATTATTGAATAAAAATATGAGATGGGTTAATGTAAATAAATTTTTTTTAACTTTAAGTTTTCAATCAAAAGAAAAATATTACGATGATTAAATAGTAAAAATAACTATGTTAAATGATTTTATAAGTTATGAGATGGATTACTTCATTATAAAATGGTTTTTTATTTTTTTTTGAAAAATATGATTATATTAATTTTTTTTTAATTATTGAATAAAACACTATTGTATGCTAAATTATCGATGAAAAATAAAATATTAAATAATAATATGAAATGGATTCATGTTATAAAATTTTTTTAAAATTTTAAGTATTATTATAAGATTTAAGTTATTAAATGAGCTATTAAGTTTCATTTTTTAGATATCAATATAGTCTAAATAAATTAATCCATCTTACTTTATTACATATAATGAATTAAATTCATGTATTCCTTTTACATTTGCTATACCTTACTTTAAAAGTTAACTTCAAGAAGATAATAAAACCAAAGCCACACGAAGATTCAAATACTAATTTTAATTTAATAAAAAACTCAAATATTTTTCATTTAATTATAAAAATTTTAACATTAATTTAATGCATGCAAATATATTTATTTTTTAATTTTTTTATCTTTCAATAAAATTTTAATATAATCTTACTTGATCAAATAATTTGCTCAAATTTAATTTGATTTCATTTGAAAATTAATAAATTGAACATAGAGTGACTCAAATTCGGATGACTCAAGCCCAAATAGCCCGAATTACTAATCCAAAATGATCAAAATATGAAATGACTCAAACTCGAAGTAATTCGAACTTAAAACACTACAAATTTTAGAGGAAGTGAAGACGATTAATAATTGTTTTTAAAAGATAAAAAATCATCCTAAAAGTTTTAGGGATAAAAAAAATTGTCCCTAACAATCATTGTCCAAAATTGCCTCTAAAAAGCTTTGGGGACGACATTCATCCTCGATGTTGTTAAATAAGAGATGAAATTCGTTCCCAAAATTGTTAAATTGAAGATAAAGGGGACTTTTTTTCGTGCTTTTATCTCATCCCTAAAAATCTTATTTTGTAATTAAATGATTTGAACCTAAAATTAACCTAAATTTTTTTAAAATCCGAATTGGTCATACTTAAACTGACTCGATCTATATCCAACCCAACCCACCCGATTAATAAGTTTTATTAGTTGCACATAAAAAGAGCATGTTAAATATAAATATAATAATTGAATTATTTCTTGTAGATTTAAGTTTAATTTTGATCCTCCAACTTAATTTTTAAAACAAAATCATAAATATTAGACAAAAAATAACTAATGTAAATATAAAAGCATAAATATCATTATACGCATATAGTTTATATCAACTTAGCGGCACTGTTTCTATCAAAATAGAGGCAATTTAGAAATTAGAAATCAAAAAATAGAAAAGTAAAAAGTAGATGGATATGTTTACGATATATAAATATATATAATATAATTAGTAGTTTTTTTTTCTTATGAAGATCGATAGTCTGATTGATAGTCTGTTTTATTCAAACAATATGTTTGGATCATGAAATTTTCAATGGAAGAAAATTTTGGAGGAATTTTGAAGAGTTTCCATGAAGTTTCTCCTCCTCAAATTTCCCAAACTAAACCAAGCTTAATCATAAGTCTAACGATTTGTCTATATATATTATATTTGTATTATTTTCATATCCATAATTATATATAAAATATTTTAAATTTTTATATAAATTTTAACATAGTAATACTTAATGTTATATAAATGTCAACATATTCGTATATTCGTATTATATTTATTTTATTTTTTATATTATATTATAATTTAATTTTACTATTATATTATGTCATGTCATATCTAATATTGATAGATAACAACTTTCAATTAACACTAATAATCAAATAAAATATATGCAGCGGTAAAGCTTAAAATTAGGCTATAATAATAATAATAATAATAATAATAATAATAATAATAATAATAATAAAAGGTCTTACTACCCTTATAGTCTGTAACTCAGCAATTTACACATAATTTTAACATTTAAAAAAAAAATTGAGGAGCTCACGCTTAATTTATGCAAATGTGAAGAAATTGTTACAAAGTTGTCTATGATTCTTTAGGAATCACGGACTATTATAAAAAGGTTTTCTAAAAAAAAATCTCTATATCTTATTGCTTTAATAAATAAATCATTATATTTTTTATTACACTTAAACAAAATTTTTAATTTTTAATTTGTGTCCTAATCATGTTCATGGAAAAAGCAAGTTAGTTTAATTTTATATATATATATATATATATATATATACACCCCCAAATCTTACTCGACAAAAAATATGATCTCAAAGTTTGCCATCCCATATTTGTAACAAGCTCATTTAAACTTACTCATATTATTATTATTTAAAAAAATTAAAAATATATGTTATTTTTTATTTGATCTTTAATAAGGTAAATCCTTTTTCTTTTATTAAATTTAATAATAGATAACTTAACAAAAATTTTTAATATTTATACTATAATATTATATATATTTATTTTTTATATGTTATATATTACATAATACATGGAAATATAAGAAAAATTATATTATATAATTAAAAAATGACCAGAATCAAGCCTAGAAGACAAGATTTGACATATTTTTTAAATAAGCCTACTTTTTGCCCTAATTACATTTTACGAACCTAATGTTTTTATTCAAGCTTTCGAACTTGGACAGATAATTTTATTTATGGACAAATCTAATTTACATAAACCCTTTACCTTTAATTTGTATCTAAATAAGTTCATTATATAAATTAATTTTTTATTTGAAATAAAATCTTATTTAAATAAAAATAAAAAATTATTAAGTATGATAAAAATATAATAACTTATTTAAAAATATAAAAATTTATTTTAAAAAATTTTAATATTTTATTCAATTAGATAAATCACAATGAAATCAGGTTTAGCTGCAAAGGTTTAAATAGAAAATAATTAGTAATTGAACGTTTTTGTCGGTATTTGAGACAATCGGAGATTGAATTATAATCACTAAAACCAAAAAATCAACATTTTTATTAATAGATCATATTACAAAATTGATGATTATTCAACTTTTTTTGTGCAAAACTTCAGCCTAGTTTTTGAAGGAAATGCCCTATTCTAGTTTGGGTAGCAATAGCTCACACCGGTCGAAGTGAAGCCTTGCTCACATATTTGAAATCAGCATCGGAACATTCGACTGACTCGATTCTTAAAGTTTAAAAATCGAATAAATCGATAAAACTGGACAAATCAATTAAGCGAATCGAACTTTATTTGGTTGGTGGCTTACAAAATTGAACTTAAAATGTTAAATAATATAGTTATAGGTTTAGTAGGATAATTGGGTTGAATATAATTAAATTTAAATAAAAAAATTTAATTTATTTTTTAATGAGTTGTCGATTTATTTAGCCGATCTGATTTGAAAAAAAAAAAAAAAACTATAGATCAACTAAACAAATCTATTTAAACTGATTTACCTAATCAAAATTTATTAAAACTGAATAAACAAACACACACACACATATATATATATATATATATATATATTTCAACAATAAAGCCCCTAGCTTAGTACAAAGAAGAGTCATAATAACAAATAGTTCGACCTGGGGCCCATATTATCAAAAATCTTCTTTTTTCTTGAAATATCTCTATTGGATATTTATATTTGACATATACTTAACGGCAAATATAAAAGTATGATGAACATACTTAAATCAGACACATACTCATATAGTAATACCTAACATTCACTCTAGAATCTAAGTAACATAGGTTGAAACCATGAAGAACAAGATAATTGAAATTTTTTTTCTATTTTTTAGAAAGAATTGGAATATTTTAGAAAATTTTTTTGGGAGTTTTCCAATTTTGCTTGAAAACTAGAGTCACTAGCTTCAAATAATGAAAATATATATGTACGTACATAACTAATTTGCAAAAGGGAAAAATCCTTTGAAGCTAAACAGAATCCAAGTTTCCTCAAAAGAAAAGCTCTTAAATTAATTTAACATTCAATCCCTTTTCCTCAATAGCATATGAAGTTAACAGGCCATTTGGTTTACTGTAATAGTTATTTAATTGCAACCTGATTTGACGTGCTATAATGATATAGTTGTTTAGTTCGTATAATGGCTATTTTATGGGATGAGCATTTATGATCTTATTCCACCAAATCTTGGAATAACTATTCTGTACCTCTCTAATTAAATGGTCATGCTGGCCTTGGACTTGAATCCCTTTTGTCAAGAATTCAAATCCTATAATCTTTTATTTCACTAAACTAAACTATCACTATAGCTATTTCATTCTATTCCAGCTCTATTCTATTCTTATAAAATAGATATTTCATTGCAGCTTTATTTCATTTAAGTAAACCAAACATACCATAAATTATTATGAGTTTTTCAAGCTATTAAGGATATCTAAAGGAATTAGATTTTAAAATAAAGCAAATAGTTGCCAAAAGACATTAGAATAAACAACAAAAGAAAAAGACCTTAGCAAATTAACATCAAGAATTTTTTTTT
>JBBYHM010000020.1:4264625-4325104 GCA_038381775.1 Adansonia rubrostipa | reverse complement strand
GAATATTAATACTATATATAATTTAATTAAATATTAAAATTTTAATTTATATTTTATATATGATTAAACCTACTTATTGGTTGGGCTAGCCGTGACTTGAATTTTTTAAAATCACAAGCGCAGGCCCTTATTTAATGTGCCTAAACTTGCCTGTTTAAGCTAGAATTATTGTTCATTACATTAAAAAAATTTTTTATTAATATTTACATATTTTATAATTAAAATCAAATAAAATATATTTTATTTTAATTTAAAATAACTATTCCAAGTCGGATTGGGCTAGTTTGAAACCAAAATACGAGAACCCAAGCCCAGGCCCAATTGGGCCAAGTGGATAGCTCGATCCTTAAATAGGTCTATATATGATAAAATAATAATTTATCAAAAAATAAATCATATCATGAGCTTTGAAAGCATTGTCAATAAAATTAAACTTATTAAATATTGAGAGTTTATGCACGTTAGTAATAAAATTTTAAATAATTTTTTTAATATTATTATTATTATTATATTATTATTTAAAGTATTGATAATTAGAGTCTGATAATAATATAACAAAGTAATAAGATAAATTAAAAAATATTAAAGCTATAATAGATAATGCCATATCAAAAATGAAAAAAAAATTATATATTAAACTAGCAACTAGACCTGCCCATGAGCCAAACGACCTGTCCATAGGCTAAATAGCCTGCCCAGCACAATAAACTCGGCACGATCAAGCCCAGGTCTTAAATTTTAAGTTTCAAGTATGCTTAACCTGAAATAGTATTTTTTAAATAAAATAATATATTTTATTTAAATTTAATTATAAAATAAGTAAATATTAATATAAAAATAACTTTTTAATATTATGAACAATGATTTGTACTTAAATTGGTTAGCCAGGACAAATTCGACCCTGAGCTTAGAATTCAAAAATTTTCGGGCCATGCATAGGCCCATAGAACCAAACTAAGATTTTTTTTGAGCTAGACGGGGCCAAATTCGTGCCTAGGCTTAGAATTTAAAATTACGTAAAAGTGATTACATTTAACATAAAATTAAAAAAATGATGTAAAATATACTTAAACTCGAACCCAACTTGAACCTGAACCCGAACCCGAATTGGCCCGAACTCGAATTAGCTGGAACCCGAATAAGCCCGAACTCGAATTGTCTCAAATCTGAGTTAGCCCAAACCTGAATTGGCCCAAACTCGAAAGAACCTGAACCCGAATAGGCCCGAACCCGAATCAACCCGAACCCAAAAAAACCCAAACCCGAAATGACCCGTTCTGAACCTGCCCGAACCCGCCCAATTGCCACCTCTAGTTTTTCTCATAAAATTTTATGAGTTTGAAATTTTAATGTTTTCTTTTCTTGAACATTAAAATTGATTTTGTTATTAGGATAAATTAAATTGATCATATGAAATTTTATTTGAAATACATAATTTTTAATTTTTACAATTTAATCCTTCTAATTAATTATTATGGTATAATTTTACATAATATATATATATCTTCCAAAATTCTCTAGACTTTGACAATGTCATGGATGGCATAGTCGACTAAAAAACAAACATAATTAATTTAATTCAAATCAAAATCAAAATAATCAAAATCAAAATATATAAAGCAAATATTAAATAAAAGAAAAAGGTAGAAAACTTTACAAACATGTAGAACCCATCAACCAAAACAATTCTTGATGCCTTGGTTGACTCTTTCGTTCTATAAATAGGGGAAAAAAATTTGCATAAAAAGACTTTAGGCTCTAGGAACAAAAAAACAAAGAAAAGACACCAAAAATATTTGATTTTTCAAGCTTTTCTAAGGTACATTTCTTGTAAAATTCTTAATTTTTGTTTATTTCTTGTTTGAATATTTTTTTTAATAAACCAAATAAATGTGCTCATGAATTCTGATTCATGTTGAAAGGCCAAGTATGATGGCTATGATTAAAGTTTTAGATTTTGGTTGTTTTAGTTGATTTTTATTAGAAATAGTTTGATTTTCTTTTAAATTATTTGTGTTTGTTGATATATATTGTTCTTTTCATGTGAACATATTTGTATAATTTTTGTTAATATTTTAATGTTGTTTTATATTGATTTATTCATTATTTTTTTATGTTTTTACGCTTATTCATGCTTAGTAAAAATTCCAACATATATACATGTTAATTTTTTTTTTTAAATATATGATAAGAAATATTTTTGCTAAAAAAAAGCATGCTAGCTGAATCATGTAAGGATTGATTTTATGATGTTTTGATTTTATCTTACTTATTTTTTAAATATAGAAATTTTAGGGACTAAATTGCATTCTATGGCTTTCCAAGCTTGGCCGAATGCTTGTAGGCATCTTTAAAAGTGTTTGTGTGCTTAATTTAACATATTTGATTGTGTTTTATGCATTTTATACCATTTAGGGCCATTTTGTAATTTTAGAAAGCTCAAGGACTAATTTGCAAAATGTGAAAATTTTGTTTGTGGCCATCGGTGTTTGGCCAAATCATTTTCATGATTTTTGGTGTGGTTTTTGTGATTTTTCATGATGAGTTTTGTGTTAATTTATCATTTTCTATTATGTAGGGACTAAATTATAAAAATAAAAAATTTTGTTTCAAGGCCATCCAAGCTTGGCCGATTGCTTATATATACTTATGAAAGTGTTGTCATGTTTATTTTAACATGTATAGATATGTTTATAAATTTTCCATCATTTTGTGGCCATTTTATAATTTTAAAATTTTTAGGGACTTATTTGCAAAATTGTAAAATTTTTGTTCTAAGGCCATAGGTACTTGGTTGAATTTATTATATGATCTTTGGTATGATTTCCACAAATTTTTTTGATGAATTTTGTGTTTAATTATGATTTTATTTTTTATAGGGACTAAATTGTAAAGTCAAAAAACATTAGGGATCATTTAGAAAATTTTGCATTTTAGGATCAATGTGATATTTTTGATATTTTAAAATAATTTCTAACATTCCTATGGTCTTCCATAGCAGTGTAGAAATTATTAAAACTTTTTGTACTCTTTTAGTTTTCAAATGGGCGCACGAAATGTAATTTTGGAAATCTTAGGGACCTTTCAATAATTTTTCATTTTAGGTCAATCTTGATGTTTAAATCACCCATGGAGGGTATAATTATCGTCTCATATCGTTTTTGAGGTCTCTAGGTTATCAGGATACATATAGGTCAAAGATAAACCTTAGGGGTATTTTAATAATTCTTTTAGAGCCAAGTCCTATGTGATCACTGAGATACTTTTAGGTCAAAGGTGTACAGTAGCAGTAGGTTCGTTTGTTTATGATGTCATACAGCCTTTTAGGTTACCAGGATAAGAGGTTGAAGGTATATTAGGGGTATTTTTGGTAATTTACCTTAGAACCAAATCCTTTATGGTCACTGGGATACGTCTATGTCAAAGGTGTGTAATAGGGATAGGTTCGTCTTTTTATAGAGGGGTCAAATCTTTTAGGCTTATTGGAATACTTCTATGTCAAAGGTAGATCTTAGGGATATTTTAGTAATTTAAGTTAGAACCAACCTATGTGATCACTGGGATACTTTTATATCGAGGGTGTATAGTTAGAATAGGTTTATTTGTTTATAAAGTTTTAGAATTTTCAGAGTACCAGGATACTTATATATTGAAGGTACTTCCTAGTGACATTTCCTTTATTTTATTTTAAAACCGAGTCCTTTAAGGTCACCAAGATACTTTTAGGTCAAAGGTGTACTTTAGAGGACATGTTGGTCATATCAACCATATTCAGGTCCTTAGAGTTGAGTTTAGTACTTTTCGTCTAAAACAAGTTTTAGGATAGTTTTTAATATTTATAATAAAATTAGAATTTTTGTAAATTAAGGAAATCCCTTCGATGTTAAAATAGTACATAGAATTTCTCCCAACATATGAGAGTGATTCTATGCATTATTATAATAATGGGATATCCTTTTAAAAATATGAAAATCAAGATTTTTTTAAATTTCAAAAAAATAAAAACTTTTGTATTCCTCCGACCTTCCAGCAGGGTTCAAAAGATATTTTGATTTTTTAGAAAAAACCTTTCATATTTCATTAACTCTCCAGAGGGGTATGAAAGAGAATGATAAAGACTTTCGTGTTCTTCTGGTCTTCTGGGAGGATGCGAAAGATATTTTGATTTTCAAAAATATTAAAAAACTCAATTTTCTTACCCAAAATAATAAATTTGTTTCATTAAATTTTATTTCTAAATATGAGAATTATAATTAAATATCGAATATTGAAATTGAATAAAAATAAAAATATATGTTAACACATAATTAATAGGTGTTGATTGTCGGGCATCACAAAAAGGTTGAATCTCTGGTGTTTTCGTAGATCTTAGAGTTTATTTTTATGGGTTTTTTAACCATAGAAATATAATCCCAGTAGGTGACCAATCTCATCAGCCTAAAATAGATTGGTGACTACTTCAAATAAATGGTCATTTTGTAATGACTATTGAGGGTTAAGTTGAGTGAACGATTCATCTTAACGACTCAGTTCCCAAACATGAAGAAAAGAATGATAAGAAAAATAATAATGATGTGGCCCCTAAAAAAGTAAAAGTAATCATATATAAGTATATATAGAAACAAGGGGTATATTCCTCATTTTAAGTAGGGCTGCATGAGATTTGTTTGTAGGTTATGTTGTGATGAACACCCTCCAACCATGGGGGTCAAAGGCCATTCGCATGGCCAAAAAAACTATCTATGCCAAGGACAGTAAGCGTTAAAGTCCATTTCTAGTTTTCTAGTAGAAGTGAAATTCCTTAAAAATTGGGAATCATGTTCCTAAAATTTTGGGATTAATTCATGTTAGATTACGAAGGGTTATCTAATGGATGAGATTCTTAAAAATTTAGGATTAGCTTTACAAAAACTAAAAGAGTTTTAAGACAACAGAGTTTCTCGAAATAGAGTTGTTTTAAAATTATTAAAATCTGAATATTAGTTTTCTTAAATTGTTTATTAAAATATGTACATATTTTAATTCTTAAAATGACAACTTTGGAAACCAAAAAAGGCATGCAATTAAAAAGATTTTGTCTAGTAAAGAGAAATGACTTAAAAGTTATGTAGTGTTTGTTTTAAGAAAACTTCCTAACAGTTAGGAATTTGGTTAAAATTGTTTTAACTGACATGGTCGATTCTTATATATGCTTTTATAATATTTTAAAATTGTTTTATTTACAGTTATACATGGCATGGATATGATCACCATGTGAGGTTAGCTATACACAAATGATGCTTACAATTTGATTATATAAGCATGATGGATGGTTATGGACTAAGACATTAGCATGACTATATGAATGTATGGTTAAAATTTTTCTTGTAGTATTTATTTAAATAGGGATTGCAAGCCCTACTTATTTTTTATTTTATTTTGGAGTTGTAGAATTCTCTTCTCATCTAACTCCCCTTGAATGTAACTCAAGGTTTCCTTTCAAATCAATGTAATTGCTCCATAGTCTAGATTTAGGATTAGGTTTATCTTACAAAATTTTGTAATTATAAATGGAAAAGTAGATGGGGCTATGAGGCCACCACCATCAATGCTTATAAAGACTTGGTACGGTAAACCTAGGATTTTGACCAACTAGTTTCCTAATGGCTCAAGAAGACTAGGTAGACAAGTCCATAATCATCTAGTTAGGGTTGCATGTATTAGATTTATTTTACGTTGTTATATGTATGTTTGATTTATATGCTTAAAATGAATGTGAATGCAATGCAATTTAACGTAAATCAATGAAACCAATTAAAAGAGAAATCCTTCATAAAATATTGAGTTCATGCCTAACCATCATTAGACCTTTCATTATTGATAACAAAGTACCCGAGTTCTGATCGTAGGAGACTTGTTAGGCAAACCCAAGGTTAAGCCTACCTCTCAAGTTGCTTGAGTTCTGAATAATGGGTCATACTCAACTAATGTTGTATTGTCATAATGCATACAAATTGATCAGTTAGCATTAGAGATGGTGGTTAAGAGAAATATGATGTATTTAGGTAAAAAGTTACCACTTAACTGATCAAGGAGTTGATAGAGATGTAATCAGTAAACTAAGTTACCTACCCAGTTAATTCTTTCATGATTTTATGGAAGAATGAAAAGTGTCCTAGCTTTTCAAGAAATTCAAACATTAAATTTCTTGGATTATGGTTGAGAGCTATAATTTCAACAAAGTAATGAGAATAATCATTAAAGTAATAAAACCTAAATGCTTACCTTTTGCAAACTATTAACGTTAAACATGTTTTGAATTCATATGGGATATAAACAAGTGAAAATTACTATAAACTTTCACTTCATATTGTACTTGATGCAAACAAATGGACTAAGCTGAATTTTATTGACTAGTTCCTCCAATTTCAAAATTTTTTTGAACTAAAAAAAGAATGCATACATTCTACTGATGCACCAAAGGAAGTTTAAGTTACCTTTAATAATTATAAAGATAATTTTGAGCAAGCCATGTATGTACTATTGGCTAGCATGGAACTCGTCCTTTAAAAGTAGCACGAGACTATTGGGGTTCAAGGCATCATCCTAAACCTTAAAAAATTAGTTGGTAAGGAAAGATGCACTAAGACGTTCGATATTTCAAAGGAATTATTCTAAGCAAATATGTCAAAAAGTAGTCCTTGCAGGACTCATATGCTAAAATGATAAAATGGATCACACGTTTTGGGTAGTTAGGTTAGGTTATGGACTATGAGTTATCCATTGATATGGTTATTTCCTTTCTACCACCTAGCTTTGCACAGTTTATGCTAAATTTTAACATGAAGAACAATCTTTAACAAACCTTCCCAAGTTTACTAAGCATGTTGATCGGTAGAAAAGTTTATCACTAATCAAAAGGTTGTCAATTTGACTGCTTCTTTGTCTAAAACAAAGAAAAAGAAAAAGAAAAAGAAGAAGAAGAAAAAGAAATCAAAATAGGATATACCTCTTGGCTCAAATAGTTTGAAGCCCACTAGTGGGGTTAAGTTTAAAGAGGGAAAGGATAAAGGAACTTGCCATCACTATCAAAAAGTCGATCATTTGAGGAGGAACTACAAGGAATACCTTGAGACTGTTAATAAAAAGAAGCTAAAAGAACTTTTCACCTCAAGTATAAACCTTTAAGATCATTTAAATTCTTGCAGTATGTGATACCCAATTATTGGTTCTAAATATGTTTGACATATTGTAGGGACCCAGGACAAAGGGAAGGAGAAAGCAAAATGATGATGGATCGAGAAAGATAAAGCAACCAATCTGATGGTTAGATCAAGCTTGTCATCCTAATTATAAGAGTTAATTAGAACTTTTATTTTATGATTTATTATTTCAAATGTTGGATTTTTTTATTTTTGGCAATTGTTGGCTGATTATAAGGATATTTTATTTTGAACAATGTTATGAATAAATTTCATTTATTAATAGCATATGGATTCCACGCTACTCTTTCCTCTATTGAATAAATCATGGTAGAATTATTCTATAAATTTTGTCTATCATTTTGTTTATATCAATTAACATATAACTAATATGTTGAAGGGTAAATTAATTTATTGAAATTTGAAATAAAGATTTTGAATTAAATTTGCTGCAAAAATCTTCCACATGTAGGATTTAGTAAGAGTGAACATGAGTTATTAAAATTTAATAAACATGTCTAGTGACAGCAAGTTATAAACACTGGGATGTAACTTTGGAAAGTTCTCAAACTAGAGATTACGTATATATATGTGTGAGCCATCAAACAAATCATTTCATTTTAGGCTTGCCAAAATGACCAATTTGGATCATTAGCTATCAAGCTAATTATCTGATATATTTGTGAGAAAATTGAGCCACATGAATGGAATTAAAGTCTCACTAAGATCTAAATAGTTTAATAACTCAATAATAGAGATTATCACATATGGATAAACATATTCCCCATTAAAGAAACTAAGAGTAATATGATTGTCTCAAGTGCAAATGGGAGATGTTAGTGTATACCCTTAAACCAATCAAATTGGAATGTGGGATATATAGTCAATTAACTGCATACCAACTACTAGCTTAAGTAACACAAGGTTGTCCTTTACGTTAGTGACATGATTGACTATCATGAAACCACTAATTAATGAAGCCCTTAAAACTTATGGCCTTGTAAAAGAATTATAAAGTGATGCAATTATGATATTCTTATGCATCAAAGCCAAATTCTTCAAAACATTCTAAGTCATTATATTGTCAAGATAGGGCATTGGTAATGCTCAAAGATTAACATATCCTATGCCTTCTTGCTTATAAAGTAAGCAATTGATCTCAGAGGTTGAAGTATGTGATATACTTAGGATGATATGAGAGTGCTTGTTTTGTGGAAACAAATTCACTGAACCTATCCCATATAAGAACTCTATTTGGTATTAGTCACTTAAGTATCTATGGAATATGTTCTATTTCCTATCATGTAAATAGTTGGATATCATCACGAGTAGTTCCACAAGGATGGATGCCAAGAGAGGCTGGTATTTGGTATGGCTTGAAGTATAAGGAATATCAATGAGTGGTCTAGAGAGGAATCACCATTCCTAGAACATTAGAGACATATCTCGAATGATTTTAACTAAGGCTAAGTAGATTACAAGTCTATGGCTAGAGCATGATGAATTATGAGGAATACTTCCTTAAAGATTTATGATCATTAACCATAAGTTGAAAGAACTAATATGGATTAAAGCACAAGTAGACACTGAACTATGTTCATGCACACTCTGGGATATTTAATAAAAAGACCTTATTATACTGATAGGCTACTTACTAAAAGGTTTTAATAAAATCACATTAACTCTTCAACATTTGGATGGTCATGATAGGCTGTTAAATCTCACTCTTGATCTGTGAACATAGTTAATAAGATTAATTATGTTCATTGCCAACATGATGGGAACCTTCACACATAATAAGATGGATTAGTTGGATTAAATCCGAGATTTAATAAATCCAACTTGATTAAATAAAAAGTAAATTAATTGAAAGATTTAATTAAAAAAGTTTAATTAAGATTTGGTTAAGAATTTAAGTTTTTTTTTAAATCTTTTTAAGACATTATGGATAAAATTGTGTTATCTAAATAATGTCCAAATTAGGACGTAAGATATCTTAGAGGTTATCTGTTATCTTGGTAAAGATAATTTCACCTAGACTAGGACTTTGATTGTAAATCAAACTTCTCTCTTCCTAGAGCTTGCTTAGCCAGCTTGTTTTCCTTCTAATTATATAATGCTTTGTAATTAGTAGGTAATTATATTAACTAGATAAACTAGGAAGAATTTATATTAGATAAATTTAGAGTTTAATTATTGAATTAGTTTTAACCTATCCTAGTCAAATTGACTAAGATGCAACTTATTTGATTTTGAAATAAAATATGTTTGAGTCATTATGCCTTGGTCAAACCACTACATGCTCAATAGAAGTGCAGGGTTTGACCCAAAGCCACTTAAAATAGGTTATTTTCTCAAGTTAATTTAAATTAAGGTGTTAAAGTTTTACCAAGACTATAACTTTAATCAAAAGTAAAACTCTTTCTTTATGTGATAAAGAATTAATTTTTTATTAAGAGCAATTAAAATAAAAAAGTAAAGAGTTCTTTAAAAGAATCACTATAGCCGCTACACAAAATAGTGGAAAAACCACCATTGTCGCAACCTTAGACCTCCATATGGGATTATTCTTTTTTCCCTTTTGGTGCAAAAACAATCCTAGAAGCATTCTCGATTGTGTAAAGGAATGAGCTATCTGTACATACCTTTTGTTTGAGGCTTCACAAGTCTTTCGGCTAGCACTAGAGAACTACTAGGCCTAAAGAAGGTTCCAAGTACCATCTGTATGGATCACTGTTAGAGGCAGGACGCATGTGTTGCTTGTGGTCTTGAAGATCATTTTAGGGTGCCTCTGCTGTCGCTAATCAGGTAACCCTAGTCAGATAAGTCAAATTTTGTTGAAAATTAATATGATTTACTCAACATAATTTTTTTCTCAAAAGATTCATATGGAAGTCTAATTATTTCTATGTTCAAATCTTCCAATGCTTTTTTTATGTTATTTGATGATTTTAAAAATCCAATACATGAATAAGTTTACCAGGATATGATTCGTGTAAATAGGGAACCCGAACGACCAAATACTGATATCATCCAACACTAGCACATGCTCTACATCAAGGTATTAGATCAAATGGTTTTAAAATTAAATTTGATAAGTTCATAAAGCACATATTTTATACATTTTTTAATTTTAATTTTTGTTATGTTCTCTATCTCTATTTTGGCTCCTTATGTTTGTTTTTCAATTTCAGATCTATTTTGGAGAATGAAGCAAAAACATGCGAATGAGGATGTTAATGAGTTTATAATATCAAAATCAGAAGATGGTAAAAGATATTGGTGTCAAAAAGATTAGATTCTTTGGTAAAAGATTGATTCTTGCACTTCAAGTAATAGGTAGATACATACTAAAAAGCAATGTGGTTAACCAAATCTGCTTTGAAAGTGACATCTAGATTTCCTACTTTGAATAGGATTCTTCAACTTTACTTAGGGCTCTCTTTCAACCACTTTAAATAGAGATTTAACCTCGGCATTCATAGTGAGGAAATTTCAAAATTAAGAAGATGTTGAGAGCATACTAAGGAGACTAGAATAGACAAAGAAGAGAACTAGGAGAAGATTAAGAGGAAGAGAAAGAGATTACAATCAACCACTATGCCTGAGTTTTTTTTTCTCTCTTTTTTTCTTTTTCTTTCATTCTTGCTAGAATTTTCTTATAAATCTGTTATTGAACACATCAAACATGTGTAAATAATTTTTTTTGGTTAAGGGTGATTTCAAAGCACTAGACATGACTTCATAATTGATTTGTAGAAATTATTCAACAATTATCTTTTGAAATTGCTTATGTTCTTTCATAAAAGCAGTTTATGATTCCTATCTTAATTTGTTTGGGTGCACAGCTAAATAGACCTTGATAATTATGTATTGCTAGATTGGTAATCTTAATCCATAATTATCTTCTTTCCTATTCATTAGGAACAATTTGTGATCAATGATTATGATTAAGTTTTTGCTAATTGTGATATGGAACATAACCTAGGTTAAATAATTCAAGCTTATTTGTTTATTGTTTATATCAACCTATCTTTTTTATCTTAAAGCTTTAATTAAATTAAATCTAGAAAGGTATTTTAAGTTATTTAATAGTTAATGATTAAATAAAGAGCTTTTTTTATTTATTGACAAATTAAAGAAAGATTAGGGTAGCAAAGCTTGTTGCTATCTATGGTTAGTAGTTTCAAGAGATAATTGGAGATAATTCTTATATTGGTTCATAGTTTATGTTTAGAGGTGGCGAATGATTTCTTAACCATACTTTTTATCTTTATTATGACTTGTTATTCTTTTTCCTTAAATTTTAGTTTCATTTTTACCTTCCTTATTTTATTTGCATCCAGCACAATTACCCCACCCATCATAGTTTAGTTTATTTCTTTTGTGAAATCTTTTTAATTTGTTTAATTATATTAGATTAGAGTTTTGGATAGATAACTTATAAATTGAGAATAATATATGTGGACACGACCTTTGCTTACTACTATACATAATAACAACCATAATTTAGTGTAAGGATTTAAACAGTACATTATTTAGTGTATTAATTTTTAGCACCATTATTGGGGATTGTTTTCTTTAATTTATTTGTTACTTGATTTTGTTTTTTTATTCTATGTTTTAGTTCTGATTAGTTTTTTTTTTTTTCATTCTCTCAAGTTTTTTTTGTTGAATGTTATAGCCTCCAAAGTAGAGATAGATTAAAACAAGTTTTAAAGGATATTAGAATTCACAGCATCCTATGATAAATCAAAAGAGGTGTCAGCATATACGATTCAATTTGAGTAAGGTGAGATGGCATGAAATCATCGAACACTTAGGAAGTTTGGGGCACCAATTTTGGACCAACAACCTTATTGTATTGAATATCCTTAACTTGATGTTGCTTTTGAGTTTAAATCGGGTATGATCCATCTTTTCTCAACTTTTCATGGTTTTATTGGCAAAGATCTAAACAAGCACCTCAAGCAGTTCCATGAGTGTGCTCAAGCATGAAACCAACTAGTATCACTAAAGAATAAGTCAAACTAAAAACTTTTGCATTCTCTATAGCGATTAGTGCAAAAGAATAGCTATATCATTTACCTTTTGGGATAATCATTACTTGGAATGAGAGAAATACTTTCCTACAGTTAAGGCTGCCACTATTTGAAAAAAAATTTATGGCATTTGATAGTGCAATGAAAAATCTTTGTATAAGTATTGGGAATAATTCAAGAAGCTATATGCAAGTTTTCCACATCATCTAATAACTGAGTAGCTTTTAGTCTAATTTTTTTATGAAATTCTCATTCCAATGGATAGGAGAATGATTGACATAGTAAGTGGATGAGCTTCTGTGGGCAAGAGATCCATGTGAGCAATGACTTTAACAGATGGTAGCCAATTCACAACAGTTTAGCAATTAATCAAATTTTTTGCCAAAAAAGGTAAATGAGGTTGGTGTTACATCAAACATTAAAAAACAACTAGCTAATCTCATCTCCATAGTTCAACAAATGTTTGTGGTTAACATTTGACAATTAAGGAAGTGTGGAGTATGCTCTATAGTGAATCATCTAAACAATATATGCCCATCTTTACAAGAGGATAATTTAGAACAAGCCAATGCTTTAAAAGGGTTTCAAGGGCAGCCAGGGGTACAAAGACAAAAGTATAATCCTTTCTCAAGCACTTATAATGTTGGATAAACAGACCACCCTAGTTTTAGGTATTCGAGAAATTATCAACAAGCTACTCTTATTGTAAATTATAATATCCACTCAGCTTTAATCAACCAAGAAATTCATCAAAATCAATTTCAATCACGACCTATAAGTCACAACCAAGGTACATCTATTGAGGATGTAATTAAATCTTTGGCTACTAAGTTTTTGCAATATCAAAAGGAAATAAGAACAACTGTTAAGAATTTGGAAATGTAAATGACTTAATTGGCTAGTACCATGGCTAAATTAGAAGCACAAGGATCCGAAAAACTTTGTTCCTAAATTGTCATTAACCTTAAAAAGAATGTTAATGTCATGATTTTTAAGAAGGGGAAACAACTTAAAGAAGCACCAACAAGATTAAAAAAAGTTAAGGATGAGATAAATCAGAGAGGGATACAACTCTTGCAAATAGTGAAGCCATAATTCCTACTGAGAGTACTTCACCACCTAAGGTAACTTTTAATGTTCCTATTTCTACTAATGTTTCTTCTCCACCTTATCTTAGCAAATTTATAAAGTTTAAGAAGGAAGAAGATGAAAAAAATTTTCTGAAAACCTTTCTCAAGGTGCAAGTGAACATACCTTTGTTGGATACCATTAAACAAATACCTCGATATGTAAAATTCCTAAAAGAGCTATGTACCACCAAGCAAAAATTAAAAGGTAATGAGATAATAACTATGGGGGAGAATGCATGTACTATTTTGCAAAAAAAAAAAAAAAAGCTTCTCCTAAAATGTAAAGATTAGGAAGTTTCACTATACCATGCACTATTGGAAACACCAAGTTTGAAAAACCGTGTTAGATTTAAGAGCATCTATTAATATTATGCATTACTTGGTTTATGCTTCTTTAAATTTTGGTCCACTTAAGGAAACTAGCATTGTTATTGAACTTGCCATTGGGTCTAATGCTTATCCAAAAGGTGTTTTGGAAGATGTTTTTACATGTGAAGGAGTTGGTGTTCTATGTTGATTTCTATGTTCTTGAAATGGAGGACTCATCATCTATGCCAACTTCATTACTCCTAGGGAGACCATTCATGAAGACCACTCACCCCAAAATAGATGTTTATAATGGTACCTTAACCATGGAGTTTGATGGTGAGATTATATGTTTCAATATATTTAAAGATAAATGCAAGGGTGCATTGGGAATTATAATAAGGAAGAACCTTTAGTTAAAAGATTCTCAAATTCAAAGAAAAGGTATAGGTTAAGCTGAAGACAGTAAATCAAATGCTAATAGATAGGAAGCCATTAGATCAAAGCTTTCCCAACATGTAATAATCGAATTTGCTTCTCTTCCTTTCCGTTATATTATTTCTTTTGTTAATTATTTATTTAGTGTTTAGGTCATTTTAGGCTGCATTAATTTGTTTTAGTTTAAGTCTTTAGATAATATTTTGTTTTTTTCTTTGTTTGTTTTAGTTTCTTTTAGTACAATGATGAAACTTAAATTACTAGGCTTAAAACTAGCAAATTAGTGAAAATAATTTTCATTAGAATTAAGTGCTTATTTAGCTTGGCCTTTTTTTTTTCCTTAAAAGCTCCTTAAAAGTAAAAACTAGTCAAAACAAGATTTTTTAAGAAGCTCCTAAAAAAATCAAGCTTATTTTTAATAAAAAAATAGAGGAAAAAAGCTTTAAAAAAAGCTAAAAATATAAATTTTTTTAAATATAAGCTAGCTTTTATATAACTTTTATTTTTGTTCCAAAATTTAACCTAATATTTATTAAAAAATAGCTTATAAAAATAAAATTACCAAATAGCTCTAATTTAATTTTTAAAGCTCTTATTTTTCATAAAAGCTTTTAAGCAAAAAAAGCCTGGCCAAACAAGCACTAAGCCTCAAACATCAATCTTCATAAACCAACGTTAATATGATACGTTAATTGAGAGAGAAGCATGTTTAGATTTAAAATTGAATTGTATAAATATCCTTGTGAGTTTTGAGCCTATGTGATTGATAAATTATGCAGAAAATCTAATTTCTTTTCTTGTGTGCTTTCATGATCACATGTTTCTTTAGTACTTGCTTTAAACCGTTTATGATTACATTTATACATGAGATGAAATGAACATGATAGAGGCATTAGGATTGATACCACTAAAGCCAAATTGCTTATAGCCTAATGTTTTTATCCACTAAAAAAGCCTTTGAACCTAAATAGGACTTTTTATTTATGAAAAACTTTTCCCTAATTCTAGGGGAAAAGTAGAGCATATGGGATCTTATGTGATATTAGAATTCTTGTATATTAAGTTTAATAATTAAAAGAATCAGTTTTATAGAATTCTTGTTGTTTATGTGTTGTTGTTTAGTGGATAATGGAGCGATGCAAACATTTGTGTACTGATGCATCATGCATCTCATTTAGAAAAAACAAAAAAAAAAGAAAAAAGAGAAAGAAAAAAAAGAAAAAATATAGAAAATAAAGGATGTGCATGGTGCATTGAAATTCAATATGAAGTCTTGGTAGAGTATAAAAAAAAAGAAAAAATATAGAAAATAAAGGATGTGCATGGTGCATTGAAATTCAATATGAAGTCTTGGTGGAGTAAAATATATTGAGAATGAAAATATGAGCCACAAGATGTTATGCTGTAGTTATTTATAGTTTGCTATACTAATTCTTTAAGATTATTTGTGATTTCCTTATTGTCTTTTTCTTTCCACCTCTACCTTATTGCCCCATTACAGCTTTAAATAAGACTTTAAATAAGACTTTCTTTCCACCTATACCCTTAGCTTTATCCTTATTGTCTTTTTCTTTCCACCTTTACCTTATTAGTTTTTTTTTTGTTTTGTTTTCTATCTTTATTCTGGTTACATATTTTTATTGTTCAATTTTAGATTTATGTTGGAGAATAAGGCAAAAATATGTTAATGAGGATTTCGTAAAAGCTTGATCTTTACACTGCAAATGATAAGCAGATACTTGCCTAAAAAGCATTAGAATTGGTTTATCAAATATGCTTGAAAGTGAGATCCAAATTTCCTACTTTGAATAGGATTCCCCAACTTCACCTAGGATTCTCTTTCAGCACCATCAATAGAGACTTAACTTTGTCATTTAAAGTGAGGAAAAATTAGAATTAAGAAGAGGCTGAAAGTATAATAAGGAGAACTAAAAAAGATAAAAAGGAGAACAAGGAGGAGATTAAGAGGAAGATGAAGAAACTTATAATTAGCCACCATACTTAAGTCTTTTCTTTCATTCTTATTGGAATTTTCTTATAAATCTATTATTGAACACATCAAACATGTGTTAATTAAGTTTTTCTTTGGTTAAGGGTGATTTCAAAGCCCTAGACATTACTTTGTAATTGATTTTAAAAAATTATTCAACAATTATCTGTGGAAATTGCTTACGTTCTTCCATAAAATAGTTTATGGTTCTTATCTTGAGTTATTTAGATGCACAACCAAACAAACCTTGATAATTATCTATTGTTAATTAGGAATCTTGGTTTGTAATTGTCTTGTTTTTCTATTCATTAGTAGCAGTTTGTAGTTAATGATTACTGTCAAGTTTTTAATGATCCAATGTGGAATGTAACCTAGGTTGAATAATTTGAGCTGTGTGTTTACTGCTCACATTAACCTATCTTTCTTATTTTAAAGCTCTTATTAAATTAAACCTAGATAGGTTATTTTAGGTTATTTAATAGTTAAGGATTAAATAGAGAGCTTGTTCTACCTAATAATAAACTAAGGAAAGGTTGGGGTAGTAGAGCTTATTGCTATCTATGGTTAGTAGTTTCAAGAGATAATCGAATATAATTCTGATATTGATTTATAGTTTATATTTAGAGATGGCAAATGTTCCTTAACTATATTTTTCATTATTATTGTCATTATTCTATTTCTTTAAATTTTAGTTTTACATTTATCTTTCTTATTTTAGTTGCATCTCAATGCAACCAACCCACTAATCATAGTTTATTTCTTTGGTCAAGTCTTTTTAATTTGTTTCATTATATTAAATTAGATTTTTGCATCAATAACTTATAAATTGAGAACAATCTCTGTAGATATGACCTTTGCTTACTACTATACATAATAACAACCATAGTTTAGTACAATTATGTAAAAGATACATTATTTAGACATAATTATGTAATCTCTCATAAGATGAGTTATTTAATATGATTTACTACACGCAATTCTCTCCCTAAATATTTGCAGGGAAGTCTGGCTATTTATATTTTTACATCTCTCACTGCTTTTTTTATGTTATTTTATTGATTTTAAAAATCCAATATATGGATACGTTTATTGGGATACAATCCTTGCAAGTAGGGCACTAAAATGACCCATTAGCCATGTCATCGTCCAACAACATGAGGCTCCACACCAAAGCATTAGATCAAATGGTTTTGAAAATTAATTTGAAAGCTAAAAAAAGAGAATCTATTTGGCCTTTTTCAGGCATGAATCCAAGCATCTAAAGGTTGATTTGCCCTAAGTTTGATGGCATCAAGCAGTGAAAAATCAGCCATGATCAATCCAAAACATTGGATTAATCATAGCTCATCTTAAGGCTTATTTTATAAAGCTAGTTTTGGCACAGAAGCAATCACATTTAATTAAACACTTCACGAACAAAGAGGCATGGACATGGCAAAAAACATTAAGTCATGATCAAGGCAAACACCTAGAGGTTTTTTTTTCAAACATATCATCATAAATGCATTGAAAATGACACTTTGAGCTATGACATACAAGATGATCAATAATATAACATGTATCATGGAGCAAACATCTAGGCATGGTGAAGCAAACACATAATGGTGTTTCATCAAATATGTAAAAAAAACATGTCAAATATATATTATCAAGATATATATCGATAAAAGCATTCATGCCATTTCATGATATATGAGATCTATGCAAGAAATGTTGTCAACTTGAAATCCAAAAAAAAATGGCCACCAAATTTTAAAAAAGTAAAAATGGAAGATATACTTAAAAGCCACTACCTCATTCCTATTTTTCTCATCCTTGGTCATTGCCTCAAAACGATGAAGCCTTTTTTTTTTCTTTTTGCTTTCTTTTCTCCCTTTGTCACTTCGTCTTTCTCTTTCTTTTTTTTGCAAACTGTTGTTCCTTCCCTAAGCACAATGAAATTAACCTTTTTATATAGAAGAGTGGCTGGCCAACCTAAGGCTATTTCAAAAGGGTTATTTGGCTCATATTTTTGGTGAGTCATTAAGGCTATTATGGTACCATGATGTGTTTTCAAAATAAAATTTGCCAAGGACCCATAAAATATGGGCCAAGAAATTACCCTATTGGCCAACCAAACTGCAAGTTCAAGATTATATCAAAAATGTTATTTTTGGTGGGTGGAAATGCCCAAGCCTAGGCTTTATTATCCCATGAAATTCCACCAAAACCTATCATCTTTTGCTAAATTGGCCTCTTAGAAAATCAAGTGCTAAAATAACCCAATAGTTATTGAATGTAATATAGCCCAAATAATTAAATTAAATTAGTAAATGGACTAAACTTTATTTAACATTATTCTCATATGGCCTAGCCTCAAATTATATGATTTTTGGAGCAAAACAAATATGAAAAAATTCATGAAAAATATTAATGGTAAACTTAGGGCAAAATGTGATGAATTAACCAAAATTGCACATAAGTATTAGTACATTCATTTAACGTATTGATACATTTTCCCTAATGTATCAATAAATTGCCATAATGTATCAATACATTAAACCATGGTCTATACTTTAGGTCCTAAAAATCAACTTTAGTTACTGTCAAGACCTTGAATTGATAAGTTAATGAAATGTATCAGTATAATGATAAAATGTATTGATACCTAAACATATTGTATTGATACACACCCTAAATTTTGAAAATTTAGAATGGTGGGACTAATGTATCGATACATTTGATGAATTTTGCATGTCAGACTCAATTTTGTCTCCTCAATCACTTTATCTTAGCTTTAGATGATAGATATTGGACTCACACAAAATTAGGTGTCTACATAAAGCTTCACATGTTGCAACATGCTTTTACTCAATCGCTCGGATGGCGAGCACGGCTTAAAAGGTATATCCCATGATTAGGAATTTGAATTTAGCATGACAAGTCTCATGATTGGAGTAGGGGACACTATTAGATGAATTGCTCATTCAATTAGTCTTGGATAGCCACCATGATGTAGCCAAGCAACTAGTGTTGTCATCGATAATCTTGGGCTAGGCATGATCGGACACCTATTAAAATCAATATTTTTTAGCTACAAAACTTGAAATACTAATTTTATGGTTTATGCATACTATAGTTCGTTAAAAAGGGCCAAAGACTTGGTTACGCATGAGGGAGGATTAGCACCCCACGATGCCCTAAATCGATACCATTTAGTCCTGAATTATGTTGATTCTGATTCATTCGATTTTATATATATAGTCATTATTTATACGTAATACAATTTTATAAATATTAAATCTGGGTTTTTATAATGATTTGTATCTTTCTGTGTAGACCAGGAAAAAGGAGAAATATAAAGGTTTGATAAAATAATTTTTAAATCAATTTGAAAAGGATATTCTATGTCAAGCACTTACAAAATACTAACGTAGAACATTGCCTGAAGTTTTTTGAAATTTGATTTTTAAGACATGGATGTGAAGTTATCACCAAGAAGAGAAAGCATGAAAAAAATATGGTTATCACCAAGAAGAACAGAGGAGAGATACCGACATAGATCACTGCCTCGAGTTTTTTGAAATTTAATTTTAAAACATGGATGTGAAGTCATCACCAAGAAAAGAAATGTGTTAGTAAAGCATAAGAAAATATAGTAAGTATTGCGAAGGAAAAAAGGACGACCAAGATGTTTCTCATAATTATCCTCAATTATTTAGAAATAACCAAAATGATAATTTGGAGACACATTTGGACTTGTTGGTTGCATAAGGCATGAAAACCCAGGTTTTATTTAAAAATCCAGGATGGACAAGGAGAGAGAAAATATTGGATTTTTGGATGAAGTTTTAAAAAACGAGGTTAGAATATCCTCAGCAGAATTAAGGTCAGAGTATCCTCGTAGAAGAAAATTTTGGTAACTTTTGGAGATGGAATGATTTTGGATTTTTTTGGCAAAAATGTGGATTTTAAATTACAACTAATAAATTAAAAAAATAAAATTAATTTTTGGAAAGTTTTTAGGGCTCAATTCAAGCCTTAAAAGACCTACATTGTGACACATGACTTTATTGAGGAGTTAATCAAACTTGTTTTAAGGCATTCGACTATCTCGAAAAAGTAATTCTGGAAGATTCATTAATTTCGATAAGCGCTTAAAACAAGAGATAATATACTACTATCCGTATTCCCAAGTTCATTTTGGATCGATACAAAGACCTCAAGTGGCAAATGAGACATTATTAGAAAGGTAACTTGATAAGGGTTATTATAAAAATGTTCCAAAAATCCATAAAAATCTCTTTAGGGGGAATTAATTTTTTAACTCGGTTTTGATTTAGCATTGATAGCATATGTAGAGGAAAGGGTGCAGTGAACTTTGAAAAATCATCCTAGACTCATTTAGAATCGTTAAATCGTGAATTTCATGAACTTCTCAAGAAAAATATTTAAAAAATAAAGAAAAATCATACGATGGGTTGAAATAGCCTAAACAAAATACAATTCACTAATTTTAGAAGTTTTAGATAGCAAAGGTTCAAAAAATCCTAACTTTCATATCTGAAATGATCAGAAGGCTAACGAGATACCGTTGGGAAGGTAATTCGATGCCTTTTAATGGAAAAATACCAAAAAATTCCTTTAGGTTTGAAAATAATTTTAACTTGAGAACATAGTGCCATCAATACCAAAAGAGAGGAGTTTTCGATTTAAGGACTTCTTAATCACGTGCAAAGATTTTGGACATTTGAATGGCCAATATTTTGGGTCCATGGTGGTAGAGTATAGGCCTATTCAAATCCAGGATAGTAAGGTGATAAACAGCCCATTATCCATGCCATTCGGTTAATAAAAAGGCTCATAATCAAGACTTTAATCAAAACACTTAAAAACATTTTTGGATTTTGTTGGGCTTAAAAATAGAATTTATTTTGCCTATTAAAGCCATGAATCCTAAGATTGAATTTGGTTTTTCCTAAGATTGGAAAACCAATTGATGAAAACATTAAATTCATATTAATCTTTATTTATTGAAGGTGATATGAACTTAACTTAAGGGGTTTTGAAAATAACTTTGAAAACAACAAAGAGCATCAAAGAAACATTTAAACAAGTATGTAATGAAGCTTAAATCATGGCATAAATATCTGATATTGACTAATCACTAAAACAACAACATATTTCATCATTTTAACAAAGAAAACATGGTAAAAGTACATCTAAATGCATGGTAATACTTATAGCATGTTAGGATGAACATTTTAGCATAGATTAAATATGAAAAACCTAAGAGAAATATCGCAAAAATGCAAGAACTGTAGTTGTTATGCTGTAAATGTGAAACATGTCATATTTTATCATCCAAACAACATCAAGACATCAACAGTAATTCATCAAAAGTCCTATTACTATCATAAGCAAGGCACAATAATGCATAAGAACCCTAGGAACAAGGTCATGATCATTAAAGGTGGTCACTAAGATGATGAAGATGATAAAAATGAAAGAAAATGTATGGAGAAAAGATAAAAAAATACCAAGAAGCTTTGAAACCTTGTTTTTGTCCTTGAAGAGAAACTTCCAAACTTTTAGCTTACTTTCTTTCTTTCTTTTCTTTACTGTCTATTAACAAGAAGGAAATGTAAACAAGGAGCTTCAAGTTTATAGTATCAATGAGGGAGGTTTTTATGTGAAGAAATGAGGGAAATGAAGGATTTTTAAGGGTTTTGGGGGGTTCTAGAAGGAGCTTTGGAATAATGTTTTGGCTAGGGCAAGAACATGTGAAAGGCTAAATGTGTATGTTGAAAGATATGCTTGGCTGAGCATGAAAATTTCCTTATATAGCATAACATTTCAGCCATCAAAAATAACCTAGCAAAGAGGGCATTTGTCATGTACAACTTGATGAATCATGATATCATAGGTTTAGCTTTCAATCTTTAACTAGCTAATGCATTATTCTCACAATCAAAGAAAGCCACGATGGGCTGGTATCTTGAGCAAAGCTAAACTTACCCTTAAATGAATCAAACTATAACATGAAATGTCCCTATCTTAGGCTTAATGGACCTTTCAAAAAATGTGACAATCCAATGTTTAAGGCCCAAAATAAAATACATATAATTTCTATGAGGGTTGTCTAAAATGGAATATTCTTGAAGCCAAAATCATGACCAAATTCGTGTTGTAATATAATGGTGCAAAATGATTAAAATGCCTTAAATTGGGTTTGCTTGGCTGTATGGATGCAGAGCATTCTGTATCAATACAAAGCATTTTGTTCAATAGAAAATGCTCTATATTGATACATAGAGCAAATTTTGCCTAGATAGATCAATACATTTAAGCCTGTATCAGTACATTTTGGCTAGAAAATTACGATTTTAGCTACAACATAGCCCTATATCAATAAAATACTCTTGGTATCGATACAACTAATGAAATTTTGATAATGTATGGGTCCTATATTGACACATTAGGGCTATTTATCAATACAATCATACAAAATTTTGAATTTTACGCACCTTTGGCCTTAAACACTTTACCTTGGCTAGGAATGATGAGGGGCTGGTCTATGTTCATCTGAATTACTTCAATGGTGCCTCAAATGATAAATTTTGATGCCTTAGATGTTAGCATGGATGAAATAGGGTGTCTACACCACCCATTATATCAAATATTATGGCTTTCAAGGTTTTTAGAAGTATTATAATTTTTTTAATTATATTAAGTTTAGTTGTTTGAGTTAAACCTTAATACACAATGATATTATTTGTCATACCTAAGAACTATTAATATGCCTATAGCAAGTACGGGTCATTAATTGATTACCTTTAACCTCCTTTCAATTTTTTTAGTCTAGCCAAGAAAAGCGAAACAAGTTATCTTCATGGGTAAAGCTATTATGAATTATAAAATTTCTTACATTTAGGGTTTTAATCCTCATTTTAGATTGGTTATGGTTTAACTTCCTAGATGAAAGCAATGTATTTTACTTCAATTTTAAATGTAAAGACTTGAAGCATTTTCCCATGCTTTTTTTGCCAAAACAAGTATAAGCATACACCTGACAAATTCTGAAACTAAAATCAATTACTTAATGGAATTTCGAAAAATGAATTGCTGATAAGGGATAATGGGAGAAAATTAAGGACTTGGTCAGAAGCAAAAATTTTGCTGGACTTTTTTGAATGGGAAAGTGCTGAAGATAAGTAAAATAGTAGCTGATTTTGAAGTATTTTCAAAGAAAAATTTGCTAGATATATGGGACTGCAAGAGTTTAGAACTGGAAGAGTTCAAAAATTAATTTACCAAAAATTCATGGATTAAAGGGAAAAAAAAGAGAAAAAGAAGAGAAAATTTGGCTCAAGTTCTATTTAAGCATCGTGTTTGGCAATTTTGTAGTTAATCAATTCTGTTAACGACATTAAACCATTTTGGGGTGGGATATACGTTTTGGAACTAATAAACATTTCTTGAGTTTTGGCTAAACTTGAAGCACTTGAATGGAATTTACCTAAAGATAAAACAAATTTCCAAAAAATATAAGGATCAGTCAAGTAACTATAAAACTAGCTCAATAAAATAATGCATATGTCAAGAACTTAATCTTATCTCTTAAATCTATGAAATATTAAAATCTATACTTAGTATATTCATTTTTTAAAAAATTTTTATTATTTATTTATTTAATAATAATCTAGCACTGAAAGTGGGTAAATCCTCGTAGCGTATCATATACAAATTCGAAGATTCAATCCTCCAAACTTGGTCGTCCGCTATTAGACTATTCAAACCTTCCATAAGCCTAGCTCTGAGCTTATCAACTACTTTGACTTTAAATTTTTTATACATGGGAAAATTATATTTTAGTGATTTATTCTAAACAATAGAGTAATGAAAAGCTTTATTTACATTTAACGAAATAAAAATCTTCAAAATTACTTATAAGGATATTGTAATTAATGATATACACCTAGGCCATGAATGCTAATAACTTCCTGCATATCCACTGTCGTCATTCAAAAAATTTCAAAAATTATTTTATATTGAATTTTGAATTAAAATTTAAAAAATATTTTATATTGAATAACAAAATATTATTTAAAAATAATAAAAATTTTAATAAGAGTAATAAAAATTTAAAAATATTTTATATTAAATCCAAAATTGCTATTTAAAAATAATAAAAAATTAAAAATATGTTATATTAAACCTTAAATTATAATTTAAAAATAAGAAAAAAATTTATTAAATCTTGAATTACTATTTATAAAATAAAAATTTTAAAAATTTTGATATTAAAAGCCCCATTTACTATTTAAAAATAAAAAATTAAAATAATATTTAATATTAAATCTTGAATTACAATTTAAATAATATCTTTGATGTTAAATCTTGAATTATTATTTGAAAATAATAAAATATTTTAAAATATTTTATATTAAATCTCAATTTACTATTAAAAAAATAACAAAAACGTTTAAAAATACTTTATATTAAATCTTGATTACTATTTTAAATTAAAAATAAAAGATATATTTTATATTAAATCCTACTATTTAAAATAATAAAAAATATCTTTACTTTAAATTTTGAAATACTATTTAAAAAATAATAAAAATTATATTAAATCTTGAAGTACTATTTAAAAAATAAAAAGAAAAAAATATTATAAAATTTTAAATTACTATTTAAAAATAATAAAAAATTAAAAAATATTTTATATATTTATTGGGTTTAATTTAATTTGACAAAAATTATTCAATTTTATAAGTGCTAAAAATATATGTGCTGAAAGGTATGTAAAAGGGATTGGTTCCTTTACTGATGAGGTTGGTTTTCGTTGTGAAGAAGGGATGGTTTAATTAAGGTTATATGTACATATTATTATAATCATATGTACATTCAATTATAATCATATATATAATCAATTATAATTATCTATTATATATGACTCTCAAAGGAAAAAAGACCCCTCAAGCTTATAAGCAAAATTAAGCATTTAGTACATTTGCATGAAACCAACCCTTCCACAAATTGAACTAACTCCATGTAGAATTTTTGGCTTAAGGAGTTGGTTCCTTTTTTTAAGGGGTGTAGACACCTAATTTTGTCCCAACCCTTCCTTTGACAGTCCAAAAATATTTGAGACTAAGAACTTAATGGCCACCCTATGGGGGTAAACTTCTTTTGGGTGGACTAGACATTTTCAACACCAATTTGATCATTTCTAAATTGTGCAGGTGCGTCTGAAAGAAAAAGTAACATTTTAAAGGTCGATCTAAGATAAAAAAATGAATATTAAGGTGAAACATTATCTATTAAATTTATTCTTTTGAAATTTATTTTTATGGATGATATCATAGTCAAATTTTTTATTTTTAAAAATTTTTTAAGAATTTTTTATAAATTTTGAAAAGTTGACTGTTATATATTTTTATCGATACCATGTAGTATTTATGTTGATATGCACTCCAAAAAATCAAAAATATTCAAAAAAAATTGAAATGGTATTTTGTACCATGAGATGTCAAACTGACAAATTTATCAATTCATTTTGAATTTTTCACAATACCGTAAATTTTTGCTCGCAGATTTTTTGCTCACAAATTTTTTCGAAATTCAAGTTTTTATCTCTATTATTTCCACCAATTAATGCTTTGAGCAAGGTATTAAGTTCAGCCTATTTTTTCTGAAGTTGAACTTATTTTTGGAATTTTCTCGTTTTCAAAATATAGATTTTTCTACTTCGTAAATTTTTTTAATAGGATTTTTTTGAGTTTATAATTTTTAAAATACTTAAAATATTTTCCTTAAATTCATATTAAATCATTTTTTAAAATTTAATTTATTTTATAAGGTCACATTTTTTTCAAATAACAATTTTTTTCATAAAGGTTTTTCTCATAAAATTTTATCTGTTTAGGATTTTTAATTGTCTTTTTTTTTTTGCACATAAGACTTCTTAAAAATTTCTTATATAATTCAATACTTGGAATTTTAATAAGAAAATTTTATTATTTTTATTTTTATTATTTTGGGCCAAATTATCTTAATAGGCTTAAAATTGGTAAAATTTCTTAATAGGCCTAATAAGCCCAATTATTTCTCAAAAAGCCTAATAAGATTTTTAAGCCCATTTCTGATTTTCCATCAAGCCCATTTCATTCTCTACAAGCCCAACAATCCCATTTATTAATTATTTCAACAAGACTATTTCATTTCCATCAAGGCCCAACTAGGCCCATTTTGACTTTTAACAAGGCCAAATAATTTCTTTCTCTTTTCAAAACCTTTATTAATTCTTTTGGATCCAAAATTTTTGTAAAAAAATTTAATTGGGCTTTTAACATGTTTAAATTCAATTTATTATTTAACTTTCAATTCGTTACAATTTAGTCCATCCATTTCAATTTTTCATAAAATTTACGATTAAATTTTTTATTTTTCATACATATTCAAAAATTTATCAATAATTTTGCTTAATTTCAGAATTACGCAATTAAATTATATGAGAATTAATTTAATTAGGATTAAATTTTATCATATATTTTAATATCATCAAAAATAATCATGAAACCTAAAATTTAGCCCACATGATTCATACATTAGACCCTTGACTAAATTCAAAAAAAGACAAATTTAATTAAATTAAATCATAGCATAATATAAAAAATCTAAAAAGTTAATTAATAAATAAACAAATAAAATGAAAAATCCTAGAAAATGCTAGAATCATTCAGGTAAGGGTAATTGCTTTAGCTCTTGGCCAAATTCCTTCCCCTATAAATAGAGGAAGGTTGTTTCATTTTGGCCTTTAGGTTTTATGGGAAAAAAACATAAAAAAACACTAAATTTCCTTAGGTTTTTAAGCTTTTAAAGGTAAATTTTACAAAAAGCTTTCATTTTTATTATTTTCAAATATTTTTCTTCCTTTTAGTAAGCCAAAATCAGGCTTATACTCATGGATTTTAATCCATGTTGAAATGCCAAGTATGATGGCTATGAACAAAGTTTCTTGATTTTGTTGTTTTATTTAATTTTATTAGTAATATGTTGATTTTCATCAAGATTATTTGCATTTGTTGATAGTAATAATATTATTTTCATGCATATACTTTATATTATTTTTCTTAATATTTTCATGATGATTTATGTTGATATATTCATTGTTTATCATAATTTGGTGCATATCTATGTTTGGTAAAAATTATAACTTGTATGTATATAGATATTCATGAAAATTATTTTGATGAAATACATGCTGTTGAAACTCCCTATGGTCCTTGGATAATTTTTCATACTTGATTTTATGATATTTTAAATTATTTTGTAATATTGGAAATTTGTAGGGACTTAGATATAATTTTCCCAAATTTTTGAAGGACTTGAAGGGTGATTCCAGTCGTGGCTAAATCTGAATCTTGATGATTTTATGATATTTTGATTTTTTATATTATTTTATAATTATGAAAAGTATAGGGACCAAATTGTAAAAATTGAAATTTTATTTCAAGGCCTTCCATGCTTGGTCGAAAGCTTTAGTACTCTTAAGGGTATGTTTAACTATTTTTAACATGTTGAAATACATTTTTTTAGCCTTTAGGGATCTTTTTACAATTTTAAAAAGTTTAAAGACTAATTTGAAAATTTTGAAAAATTTTGTTGCAAGGCCAAAAATAGTTAGCCAAATATTTCTTATGACTTTTGGTAGGTTTCCATGTTGATTTTGTATTTTAAATCATGTAAGGATTAAATTGTAAAACTTCCCAAAATCTTTTCTAAGGCCACATAGCTTAGGCAAATTACTTGCAGACCTTTAGGGGTGTCTTTCACTCATTTCTAGCATTTTGAATGCATTCCATACATTTTTAATCCGCTAGGGACCTTTTGTAAATTTTGAAAGTTTAGGGACTTATTCACAAAAAGGTAGAAAAAATTATTCCAAGGCTAAAGGTGTTTGGTCGAATGCTTGTGGTAATATTTGGCATAGTTTCCATGTTGATTTTTAGGTGCTTTATGTTGTTTGTGAGATTTATTTCATGTAAGGACTAAATTGTAAAGTTAGAAAACTCTAGAGTCCATTAAGAAAACCTCACATTTGTAGGGTTAGAATAGTCATTTCCCACACCTAATTACCCTTCTAGGGTATTTTGATCATTTAGGAATATTTTTAGCATTTTTAGCCATTATGGGGCTAATATGCAATTTTAAAAAATATAGGGAACTATTAGCAATTTTTGCATTTTAGGTCAATTTTGATGTCTAAGTTACCCATAGAGGATATAATTATCATTTTATATCATTTCCGAGTCTTTTAGGGTACTGGGATACTCATATGTAAAAGGTATACTAGGAGGTATTTTAGTAATTTACCTTAGAATCATGTCCTTTATGATCATGGGGGTACTTTTACATAGAAGGTGCATAATAGTGATAGGTTCATCTTTTTATAAAGTTATTGAGTCCTTTAGGATACTAAATACTTATATGTCGAAGGTACACCTTAAGAGTATTTTCATAATTTGCCTTAGAACCAAGTCCTATGTGATCACTAGGATACCCATATGTCGAAGGTGCATAGTAGGAATAGGTTGGTTTGTTCATGATAATATTGAGTCCTTTGGGTTTACGGGGATACTTTCACATCGAAGGTATACCCCAGGGGCATTTTTATGAGTTTTGCTTTAGAACTAAGTCCTTTTGGGTCACCAAGATACTTCTACGGTGGAGGTGTACTTTAAAAGACATTCTGGTCTTATCGACCATGTTTATGCCCTTTGAGTTTAGTTTCATACATGTAGTCTAAACCAAGTCTTAGGACAAATGTTATTATTTTTTATAAAATCAAAATTTATTAAAAATCAAAAAATGTCTTTAAATTAAAGCAATATGTGGAATTTCTCCCAGCAAATGAAAGCGATTCTATAGATTATTTTAATAACGAGATACCCTTTAAAAAAAAAAGAAAATAGGAATTTTTTGAATTTCAAAAAAAATAAAACATTTTGTATTCCTATGACTTTCCAATGGGGTACAAAATATATTTTGATTTTTAAAACCTTTCGTACCACTAACTCTCAAATGGGGTGCGAAAGAAAATGATAAAATCTTTCATATTCCTCCGATCGTCTTATAGGTTATTAAAGATATTTTTACTTTCAAAAATATTAAAAACCCAATTTTCTTATACTGAATAATAAATTAGTTTCATAAAATTTTATTTTGGGAAAGGGAATTATAATTAAATATGGGATATTGAGATCGAATAAAAATCAAAATTTTAGTTAACATGAGATTAATAACGTAAAGATTATCAGGTATCATGAAAAGGATTGTTCCTTACTTGTGATTATAACTGACTTCAAGACCCTTTCATATGACCTTTAGTATTACCACGACCTTCAAAGTTTATTTTGACAATTTCATAACCCTCAAAATACGAACTCCGATAGGTAACCAATCTCACCTAGTTAAAATAAATTGGTGGTGACTCCAAAATAAATGGTCATTTTGTAATGATTATTTAGGGTTAAGTCAAGTGAGCAATTCATCTAGACTATTCAGTCCTAGAAAAAAATAATGATATGCCCCAAAAATAAAGAATAATGATATGTAGATATATAGGAACAATAGGTACACGTGTTTAAGTCGAGCTGGTCAGGATTCATATCTAGGCCATATTGTGATAAAGGGTTGCTTCTCTTTCATAATTTATGCATTTTTTTGGCCTAAGAACTCGGTTTCTTTTATGGAAGGGTTAGTTTTCTTCCTTAATTTTTGTATTTTTTAGCCTAAGAGTTTGTTCCTTTGATGAACAAGTCTGTTCCTTCAAATAAGATAATATGTAAATCTAGTAAAAATAATATGTACATAGCACATAATTAATTGTACTTATAGTCAAAATGATATTTTCAGCCCAAGAATTTGGTTCCTTTTATCGAGAAGTTGGTTCTCTTTCTTGATTTTTATATTTTTTGGCCTAAGAGTCGGTTCCTTTCATTAAAGAGTCTGTTCCTTTCATTGAAGGGTCGGTTTTTTTAGATAAGAGAATATGTGCATATGATTATAACAAAATATACATATAATTTTATCTAAGCCAACCACCATTAAGGGAACCAACTCCTTCACATACCTTTCTAACACATATATTTCTAACACTCACAAAATAGAATAATTTTTATCAAATTAAATTAAACCCAATACATATAAGAAATATTTTTTAAATATTTTCTTATTTATAAATATTAATTAAGGATTTACCCTAAAATATTTTTTTAATTTTTTTATTATTTTTAAATAGTAATTTAAAATTTAATATTAAGTATTTTTAAAATTTTTATTTTTTAAATAGTAATTCAAGAATTAATATAAAATATTTTGAAATATTTTTGAAATATCAAATATTTTTTAAATATCAAATATTTTAAATCTTTTTGAAATAGTTATTCAAGATTTAATATAATTTTTTTAATTTTTTGTTATTTTAAATTGTAATTCAGGATTTAATATCAAATATATTTTTTTAATTTTTATTGTTTTTTAAAAAGTAATTCAAGATTTCATATAAAATATTTTTAAATTTTTAATTATTTTTAAATAGTAATAGGGTTTTTATATAAAAATTTTTAATTTTTATTATTTTAAAATAGTAATTCCAATTTTAATTAAAATATTTTTAATCTTTTATTATTTTTAAATAGTAATTCAAAATTTAATATAGAAATTTTTTTTATTTTTTATTATTTTTAATAATAATTCAAGATTTTATATCAAATATTTAATAAAATGTTTACTATTTTTAAATAATAATTTAAGATTTAATATCAAATATTTTAAATCTTTTTGAAATAGTTATTCAGGATTTAATATAAATTTTTTAAATTTTTGTTATTTTAAATTGTAATTCAGGATTTAATATAAAATTTAATTTTTTATTATTTTTATATTGTAATTCAAGATTTAATGTAAAATAAAATTTAACTTTTTATTATTTTTAAATACTAATTTGGGATTTAATATAAAACGCTTTTTAATTTTTTTAAAATTTATTAAATAGTAATTCAAGATTTAATATAAAATATTTTTAAATTTTTTAGTTTTAAATAGTAATTTAAGATTTAATATAAAATATTTTATTTTTATTATTTTTAAATTTTAAATAAAAATTTAATGTAAAATATTTTTTGAAATTTTGTGAATTATAACAATGGATTTGCAAGAACTTGTTGGGATTTATAGCCTAAAAGTATATAAGTCATTTGATACGACCTCGCCTTTAACAAAACAGAAAAAGAAGAAGAAGATAGGAATTGATAGTATGGGTTAGAGAAGAACTACGAGAGAATTGAGAGAGAGAAGAGAGAATTTCAACTCTGTATAGGAAGAAGGTTCTATATATGGTTATTGTTGACCTATAGCCCATTCACTAGGCCCGTAACAATATCCTCCCCTTGAAAACATCGTTGTCCTCGAGGATGAAAAAGAAAAAAAAAAAAAAAAAGAACAGGACATTACTGCATATCAGCCAAGGACTCCAAACCAAGAACGAAGGTCTCCCTTGCCTAAAGGTATACCACAACTTCCCGAAGCTACCATAACCAGGAGTCAATTTTATCTTTTTTGTACATTTTGCAAAGAAGCCCATCAATAAGAGTCATTGATTGAATATTACCCAAAAAAAGGGGACCAGACCAGCCAGTTAAACGAGAGTTGAAGAGTTCTAATCCAATGCATATAATAAAATCGATTGAACTGGTAAAAAATTAAATTGAATTGATAAAAAATCGATTTTATATATTTTTTAAAATATTTTAAATTTAACGTTTGAATATTTAAAAAAAATTTAATAAATCGGTCGGTTCAACTAGAAACAGGAGGTTGAACCAGTTCGGCCTCTGGTTTAGTTTTTTTTAACCTTCCATGAAAGCAAGTTTCTGTTGGCTAATTTGAAAGGCTGCCAATAATGCTCTAAACTGTTTCCTCTCCTTCACGTAAATTTGGCGTATATCATAAACACTCACAGATATGCCAATAGGTTGCCATGCAACCTATAAAGGGAAATAGCCAGTACCTTACTTCTGTTTGGAAATAGTTGCCACCATGTAACCAATCCTCGTCTGGAACAGGGACTTCCTTTAAGAGAATATTTTCATCTTGAGCAACTGGCAATCTAATCAAGTACCCTTTCATTTCTAACGGAGGGCTCTGATTGTCATTACTGAGGAATGCAGCATTTTCCATGAATTTCAAACATTTTGAAACTAGCACCAAGTTCTGCAAAGGAGAAGATAAACTCTACTCCACCAAATCCTCCATAACAGAATAGCAATCCATAACCACTTCACATACGGCATCAAGTCCTCCAAGCTCTCTTAGTTTCTCCTTGCAATTGCCTCAGTTTTCCTTGTTGTCTAGATTTTATCCTGAGTCAGGCCCTTGCTCAAAGAGACTATAGCTCTAGCGTAATCCATACATTTTCTTAGAGGAAATAAGTTCAGCAATGGAGACAACAATATGCTTTCCGATGTCACCATCCCTTACTGGTGTAGGAGCATTTTCTTCTGAAGTGCTCCCTCTCTCACTAATTAGATCAATAAGGAATTTTGTCACACAATTGACGAACTTAGTTCCCTTAGAAGTGTTTGTAAAAGTGTTTGGCCTTCTTACCCAAAGCCTAACTCGCTAGCCTCTTTTTTGATTGATTTGTAATGAGCGACTATTCACCACCAACAATTGCTGCTGCAGATTAGTCTTTAAGATTGCGAACCAAGTCTAAAGAAATATTTTGCTGATCATAGTTCGCCATGGATTTTTCCAGAACAACGACATACAGGAGAGCAACAATCTCCAACGCAGAATTAGTTTACATCGAGGTTGTTGCCTGAAGAATTGTATGAAATAATTTAGCCACCCTTTTCAACCTGTTTTATGAACATTCCACCTAGTAGAGGCAGCTTTTGCCAAGAAAGGGCAAGAATTGAAGCTTTCTTCCTTTTTAGGACAACAACCTTGCATGCACCAGCAATTTCATTTCCATAAGCTGTGTGAAATATTAAAACCTTCGGCGTCGCATGGAAGCTCACCAAGTGCTCACTTGGCTGGATGGTTGGTCTTTCTTCCTCAAGACCAATGGAATCATTGGCCATAACATAGATAACTCCTTGAGTAACATGGCAACTCCAGTGCCTTTTAACATCGTCAAGTACGTGGGAAGGCTCATTTAGCCACCCAAGGCTTCTTCTTGTAACATCCACTTCATTAACACAGAGTGCACTACCATATAAATGGTATAAGTTTGCTTTGTTCAGAGATCCATAACCAATGGTGATTGTTGCTTTGATCCCAGTGGGTTTGTCTTTGATAGTATTTGTTTTCTCATGAATATCATCATAGCCAGCACTTCTCCTCTCGACCCAAGTATCATGCCATCCAACCCTCTCAAAACGCTCATCAACATTCTTAGTAAAGGCAACTTCAGTGTTAGCATCAATCGAAGTATAGTTGTCCTCATAGAAAACTATAAGCTCCCAAGTCTACAGTGTCCAGCAAGTGAACAAGCTTCGTTTGCATTGTGCTCCTTCTGGCAGCCATCCCACAAAATAACATATGTGTATTAGTCAATGATCTTATTATCTAGCTTGTTGGCAGCCAAGTGTTTCTCTATAAGAGCCAATCCGACAGCATTTGCAACACTTTGACCTTCAACAAGGGAATGTTTAGTGATAACCAAGCCAGTAGGGCTAATACGAGCAACAGCCCTAGGGGTCTCGTTCATCTGACCATAGACAAAAGCACTCCTAACTGTTAGCTTGCTTCTCACCTAACTGAATGACATCACTGTCCATCCGTTCCTTATACAAGCCATTATCAACTCTACATTTTCCAACACTAGCAAACACTAAATAGCAAGTGTTTGAGAATCAGCTGTGAAGGAATGTGCTATTACTGATGTAGAAACCCGTAAGGGTCATGGACCTCGAAAACTCATTCACATAAATAATCATCATTGTATAAGCATTCCCAAGCGATATTTCAGGGAAAACTTCAGTGATCTTTGGAAGCTCAATGACCAGCCTGGTAAGGGCTATCTTCCCCTTCCTAGTAGCTTTTAAGTTGATAGGGTCCAACAAAAATTGGAGATGCGCAGATTTCATTGCCATGTGAGGAATTTCTAAAAGAAGCGAACAGTTTGGGAGATGTTTTTTGAGTGGAAATAGGATACAGTTGAAATGTTTCCATCTCTTCATCGAAAACTACAGCATCCACTCTTACAAACATATTCTCAGTAGAATCACTAACCTTTTATCTAGAAATTACACCATCTATTCGCAAAAATAGTTCGTCAAATATCTTTGACATTTTAGTACGGAAGCTCTCGTAGTTGCTTTGTAAATCCAGAGGCAACTGCTCTATCCAGCTCTCAAGTTTGGCTTCTAAGCACACCAATCTCTTTCGCAATTAATCAATATCATCTTCCAACAACATCAACACATCATTATCTTCCATGGCCGAGTCTTAATGGCTTTGATACCAATGATAAAAGCTCACCTGTAACGAAAGAGAGAAAAAAAAGAAAAAGAAAAAGATGGAATTGATAGTATGGGTTAAAGAAGAATTAAAAGAGAATTTCAATCCTGTATAGAAAGAAGGTTTTGTGCATGGTCATTCATGCCCCTGATAACTTCAATGGTTACATTTACACTTCATTCCTATGCCAATTACACCTGTTACTTACTTGGACCAATATTTCCCTGATCCTATTTCTGACCTGTAGCCTATTCGCTAGGCTTTAACACAGTTATAGTATATTTATACGTAACTTAAAAGATTTTTATTGCTTTAAAAGTAAGTAGAATTTTTCTCTACCCTATTTTTTAAAAAAATTCTATATTTCCCTGTAATTTTTCTTTTATATTTTTTCATTTTTGCTTTTCAAATTGTCAGACTTAAACGGACGGATAATTCAGTTTTGAAACAAAGTGCCAAAAGAAAAGGCATTGTCGGATTTTTTTCTTCAGATTTTATTTTCATATTAAAACAATGATTTCCTTCTGAAGTAATTCTTTTTAAAAAGAAATTGTTCTTTTTTTTTTTGAACTTTTTATTTTTAATATTTTAATAATTTAATAATCAAAATCTGATAAAGAAACCATGAAGGAGAAGTTCGATGCCCGTTTCCAAGCTGTAAGCTTCCTATCTTTTTTTTTTCTTTTTTTATTGCTTTTTATTTGATTCGTTCAATTTCGTTGGTTAATCTGATGTTAATTTTGTATTGCGTATTCAGATCTTCGTCTTTTTGACTTTGTGATTGTTTTTGTTACCGCGATTTGGTTTCATAGGTGTTTTTGATTTCTTTCTGTGATCTGGGTCATTATTAATTTGCCATAATTTAGTTGATGACTGTTTTCAATAATTAGGGTTTTTGAAAATTTAGTTTATAATTCTTTTAATTTTATGGAATTTTTATGGAATTTTCATGGAGTATGTTGTCAGATTTGTGTATTTAATATTCCTTTCGGGAAGGATTCCTTGCTTTTTAGCTGTTCTATAAGAACCCATGTAGTTTGTTATGGTTTAATTATGTTTTGGATGGTTCTTCTAGATTGATCCATTCTTACTGTGCCATGATATGATTTGACTCATAATTTAGTCATGAATTCTACTTTTTTAGGCTCTGGTAGGTTTTAAAGAAATTGGGTGATTGGTACAATTCAGTTGATTGACAGTACAGCAATTAGATTGGGAACATATGAGTTGGTTGTTTTTTGTTAATGTAATTGGGATCGGAATTTTTTTTTTTTTTTTTCTATTGTAAGGAATGAAGAAAACCGGGGGCAAGTATTTTTCTTCTGCTGCTTTTTGGTTCTCTCATGCTAGCACCGGCTGGCATCCTAACCGAGTTTTATAGGTTGCTTAAATTTATATGAATGTGAATAGCACGGTAAACTGTTGACGCTAATGATTGTTTATTTGCTTTTGGGATGCGAACTCTTTAAATTTGTAGTTTTATGTGTACTTTAAATGGTTTATTTCTTCTTTGCTGGAAATAAGAAGGTACCAAGTGCCCATATTGAAATACCTATAGTCGGTTGAGATTTGTTTGTTCTCCTTTACCTCCTTTTCTTGGAAACAGGAAAAGAGATTTGTTTGATTCTGCACAAGGTACCAGTATTACAGTAGGTGGAACTTGGGATTTGATTTATTAAGGCGTGGAATTGTGATTAGATTATTATCAATTCAGCTGCCTGTCTTGAATCCATAAGCAGCCATTGTGTCTATCATATTCATGTCTGGTTTCAAATTTCAAACACTGGATTATTACAAATTATGGATAAATCTGAGCAGTTTTATATGGTTTCTCTGTGGTTGCTAACTCTTCTCCTAGATGTACCTGTATCTCCTTTTGTTCCTGCATTGGCAACTTTTCTCTTAGTCTGAAGCATACTTTTGTGGAATCACTTTTCTGGCTTTGGAATTCAGTAGTATTATTTGGACACCTTTTCTGGACGGTTACATTTGGCACCTCATAAAAAAATGCAATTTTAAGAGAAAGATAGAACGAGGCAATGAGTTCGCAAATGTAACTGTCGTTTTAAGAAGGGATCATTATACATGTTTTCTACCCAGAATCCCAGATCAAATCTGCACAAGAAGTTTCTCTAATGCGGCTTTGGAAATTGCCTTTCTTTTTAAAAGAATTGCAGGCAACTCTTGCTTTGAAAATATTTCAGAATAATTTTTTTCATCAGGTTCTATAGTAATCATATCACATAACGTCAAGTATAGTTGGTAAGTGCAGTCTTGCTTGCTGACTTCTAGAACTTTAGTTTCTTGATAATCATCCTGTTCTAATTTAGTGTTGACATTATTACCAGTGCTATAATCTAGTTGGTACTTGATCGGTTTGAAGCTAAAACCTATTAAAAGGAGTGAACTTTTTGATAGGTTACTTGCATTATGTTGATGACATTAAACCAGCAGTTACAAGGACCTGTGAGGTGATGCTCTCACGTAATGGAGCGACGAGGAGCTTGGTGTGTCAGTGATCCTTTCTTCTTGTCTTGATATTCTCTCCAGTGTTCAACAAACCTTGTCTGGTTTCTAACTGATCCTAGTTGCTGAGTTCTGTTTTATATTAGGATATTCTGAGTAATAGATAATGTTGATTGCTTATAATTAAGATATACAGTTTATGGTACCTCACTGCACATAATATTGCATCTTTTAAGCTGTTTTTAATCTGGAAAAAGTATGCTTGCAAAATGTTGAATAAAATGTTTGGTAAATAAAGGACCTGTGAGGTGATGCTTCCACTTAATGGAGCGTCAATGTGTCAATGATCCTTTCTTCTTGCCTTCATATTCTTCCAGTGTTAAACGGACCTTCTCTGTTTAACGAACCTTCTTTACTGAGGGCTTCTGTTTTATTTTAGGATATCCCAATGTTAATAGATAATGTTGATGGCTTATAATTAAGATATACAGTTTATGGTTCCTAACTGTACATATTGTTGTATCTTTTAACCTCTTTTTAATCTGAAAAACTTATGCCTACAAAATATTGATTAAAATGGTTGGTAAATAAAGGAAAATGCTTTTCTGATGTTTTATGTATTCTGTAGGACTATGGCTTGCATTGCCATCCCTGGCTATGAGCTATCTTGTTGGAATGATATTCCCTTGTGTATGTTTTTCTTATCATTTTTACAGATCTTAGCTGTGATTGTTGCTGAAAATTTCAAACATATTTGTTTTTCAGGCTCGCATTAAAATGTTATGCAAGCTGATGAAGACGTTGGGAAGATTGCGTTACCTGTGCCTGTTTTAGTTTGTGAGTGGCTATAACTTTCATGATTTTATGTAAGTAATTCCTGCGTGCATGTGTATTACTTCTGCTTCCCTCTATTACCTTGCAGCTAAGGCACTGGAATTATTTGTACAAGACCTTTGTGATTGTACATATGAGATTACCCTTAAGAGAGGAGCAAAGACCATGAATTCATTGCATTTGTAAGTGAAGAATTAACATTACTCTTCCTAGCATGTGATGTCTATTGTCTACCTGGGGACTGGACATTCTTTCTGCATTTGTATGAGTTTTAATATGCATAAATGCTCTTTGATCATTTTGTTTCACGTTTTCTTGATTATGCACATGGGAGATATTTATATAGATGGCAATAATATAAATATGGTTCCCGTTGTAAATGCCTTGATGCTTTTTGGAGTTTTACTTCAAAGGTTTGGCCAATTAGCTTTTATTAAAGATTAGTAGTTTAGTACTGTACTTTTATAACGTATTTTCAGTATCATTTCCCTTGCTTTTGTTAAAAGTTCAACACTAATTGATTCGGTGTGAGAAAGAAAATAGGGAAGAGAGAAAGAAAAGGTGAGAGGCAAAAAAGAGAGTGAGACAAAAGGGAAAAGATAGAAGGAGAGAGAGAGAGGATTGAGGATAGAAAATAGATCCAATGCCACCAAAGATCCAAAGAATGTATGAAAGCAACAAATTTGAGTATTTAGATGCAATCTATATTATAGTTCTCTCAAAATAGCAACTTTCAAATATTATCCTAAATCCTAAATCCTAAATATTAATTGAACCATCCGGTGGCCGTAAGTACTAATTTGCTTTTTACTAATTTTCAGCTTCTTTCTTGTCTCATTTACGACTTGTAAGACGATTTTACTAAACACTTCTAATTATTTTAGTTTACGAGCAGATGACCACTTGGTAACTACATTCGCTGAAGTGCTTCCTTTTTCTTCCATTCCTGTTTTCTTTTTGTTGAGGTAGAACCGCTCCTGTAAATTCTAAGTAGACAAGAATGTTTGATCTTTTCTCATTTATTTGTTTGTTTTTCTTCCCTAAAAGATGCGCTTTATCAGCAAGAGAAGAGAATTACTATAATGTTATATCAAGACTGAAGTAAAAGAATAAACACTCGGAAAAACACAAAGATCAACATAACTGGAAACTAATATAAAGTAACATGATGAGAATATCAAGATTCCACCGTGATCAACCAACATCGATTCACGTACTCATACAAGACCTTTGGGGGTTTATAGTGAGCAGAGGCACAGAAAATTTCTTGAAAAGTTTTCTTCTTTGAATTCAATGATAAAAAACTACTCTACCAACATTTATCCAGAGTTGTTATCCTTTAACACAAATTTGAGTCATAAAGATTTTGATTTTATGTTGGTCCTTGTTCAGCACTCCTCCTTTTGGGTCGCAAAGTACTAGCTACAGATTCTCTACGAAGAATATTGTAGATGTGAATTGCAATTCTGGGAGAAAAAGAATCTTTTTTATCCTTTTCTAGATAGTGCTACATTTTTCAGTTAACAAGTTTCCTGACCAGTGTGGTATCACGTTATGTTTCTTCCGATCTTGCTGTTCCCCCACTGATATATATTTTCAATGTGTTGTGCGTTGGCCTAACTAAAGTGTCCAACTATACTGCAGAAAACATTGTGTACAGAGCTATAATATATTTGATTTTCTGAGGGACATCGTCATTTGGTTCCTGACTATAGTCACGGCTATTCTGCTGCTGCTGATGATGATCAAACTATTTCCAGGAGAAGGTTAGAGAAAGCCTGGCTTCCTTTCTGTTTCACATTTTAATTCGTAAAAGGCTTTACTTATTTGGTTATACATTACGTATCATCTGCCAGGAAAGCTGCAGGAGATGAAGTGAATGACAGTGACGAAGAATCAAAGAGGAGCAGAATGGTAGGATAGCTTCAATTCAACATGCGTGTGTGTGTGCATATAGATGTGTGTTAGTGTATCTATGTATGGAAAACATGCTATAAGAATATAGAACATAGGATGGGCTCGTTTGCAACTTCATGCTCAATGTTTTTCTTCGTTGACAAAAAGGTATCCAGTTTAAAAATTAATTGGTGAGCTTCAATGTGAGTTCTGGATTGATTCTTAGAATGCATGTTATTTTAGATGTTTGTGAATTTGAATAATTTCAATGACAGGCCTCTTATATCTTCTAAATTCAACTTTAAGTAGGTTATTTGTTTAATTCTCTCTCAAACGTCATTATGAGGGGCATGTTATGTGTTTGTGAGTTTCTGCACTTTCAATAACTGACTTCCTTTACATGTATTCTATACGGCATGATGTGGGTAATGCGGGCACAGCTGGCAGAGGGAGAGGCCGGGGACTTGGAAGAGGAGCTCGAAATGTGGAAAGAGATTCTCATCATGAAATAGAGCCCAAACCCTGCTCAACTCTTCAGCAAAGTGGCAAAAGTCATTCAACCCCTGGAGTTGTGATAGATGATATTTCTGAGTTGAGGGAACCTATTAAAGAGAAGACAATTGGTGAGGATGCCAATCATGTTCAGAATTTTGATCTTAATGCTGAAGGAGATGACAACGCAGATACAAAGGCCTTTGCAGGTGAGGGTACTGCTGCTTCATCAACAGCAACAGAAGCAGTGACAGCAACTCAGCCTTCTTCAGCAGAGCTTGCAACAGAGAGTAAACATGAAGAATTCCCTGGCTGGTCTCTTTCAGATATGACCAAGATAGCCATTGATCCTGTTCAACTTGCTCAGCTTGGCAGAAGGTTAGATGGGGATGAAGAAGATTATGACGAGGAAGGGTAAGGAGTTAGGCAGCAGGACTCCTAGAAAAAAAATTAGTTGTTGATATCAGATTAGCACCTGAGTAGAATGGTTGCAAAAAGGCAAAATAGTCAAAATCTCCACAGTGGAGAATGGAAGTGTATCCTATGTAGGTCTCAAGGGCTCAAATGCATTTCTCTTCTCTCTCTCTCTATTTATCCCTGTCATTGTTCTCTTTCTGTTAATACCATTTGCTAGCATAGCTTTCAATGTAGCTTCTTACAACAACAAGACACTAGTCAGGGAACTTGCTTGTTACTCAGCAAGAAAATATGGCTCCTTAGTGTAACAGAATTGCCCTTAGAAAATCTGTGTTAACTATGATCTTGTGCTCATTTTGATTTAATTAGCTCATAATTTTTAGTTCATGATTGTCAAATTGAGCGGTCTTGTTCGTTTCTCTAATTACTTTTAACTTAATTAGGCTGCTGGTTACCTCTGCTTTCTTAGACAGTTGTTAGAACTAGCGCTGTCATTTTGGCACTTACAAGTTCAGCGCCAGGAAGAATACTTTTACTGGTCATATTGCAGATAGGAACGGTTCCTCCCAAGTGCCAGGAAAAGAACCGGCAGTCTTTCTAACTTTCTGAGTTTGTGATAAAGTATGGAAGCATTGCAAACTTTCTTTTCATGCATGAACTTCCACGACCATGCTTGAACATGATTCTTGCCCTCCAGAGGTTAGGTTTGATAGCACTATTTAATATAAAATCGTCAATACATGATTGTGTATAATACAAAATGCTGATGATGATTTTGTTTTGCTATAAAAAAGTTTGCTGAGAATATTAGAAGGTTTTGTGGGATTTGAATCTTATATTTATTAAATATTATCTCTTAAGCTTGATTGTATGAATCAATTAAATTAAATCTAAAATTTAGTTCTGGCGATATTTAAGTCTTACATGTTTTTAGCATGTTGCATTAAGAGGGAAGACGGCAATTGTGACTGTTGATCTCGGGTGGCCTATTATGCTTGTGATTTGTCCTTAAAATGGCACCGAGGTTGTTAAGTGGCAATAAGGGTGAAGCAATTTCCTGCTGGCTGGCATGATACTACGGTATTGTATTTTCCGCAGCCTTGCGGTATGGGGTAAGGGGTAACTCAAAGCTATGGGACATTAACAGCCATGCGATTTATTAGTAAGACTTGGAATTTTAAAGTAGGCAGCATTGGATTTGCAGTCTGAAGGAGAATTCTAAATAGTAGCCCAAAATTGACCTTTTTTTTTTTTTTTTTGGCGTAGAATCGATTTCTCGGGAGTTATTGCAAAATCGTGACTGGTTTAGTAGAATTAACAAAATTTTGACTCTTGATAAATAAATAGATTTTGCTTTGAATATTTCGATTAGATAAAATTTATTTTTCATCAATAAAAGTAAGATTCAGATATCGTAGCTGTAATTATGTCAAAATTTTTTGGTGACTTTTAGAGTCAATAAGGCCCGAACTCTTTTAAATTCTGCCGTTCAAACTTTTTTAAGATTTCAGTTCATTTCCTTTTAGTTCTTGAAAATATAGGGTTCAAGTCTTTAGCAGTCATGCGATACTTTTCTTTCTTGTCCCACAAAGTGTCTGTAATATTTATTTATAGTTATGGGATAAATTCAAAAATAGGAGTTATCAAAATGATGGATAAATCAAACTATTAGGCTTACTGAACAAAGTTAAGGGAAAAGTCACATCGTGCTTTTTTCTAAGATTTCATTTTTATTGACCTTGGAATCTCAATTTTTTATTTCATGACTCGTTAAAATTATTGCAAATCCATCATCAATTGAATTAATCGTGGCTAAAAATTCAATAAAATATGTTACATCACATCATTATCATGTCGATGTTCATACGGCAGAAATCTATCTTAAAAACCAAATGGACGCGCATTTATTAGCATGTGGAAATCCATAATCCACGTACGATGCTCACGAGGTCTTGAAGTGGTCAATTCCATTATATTTTAATTAAAGTGAGCAAAAATAAATGAATTTAAAATGCTTTTAAAATAAATTATAATTCAAAATTGAGTTCCAATTCAAGATTGAGCTCAAATATTGTGCAAAAATCATGTGTGGTTCAATTTACACCAAATTAGTTAAAAGACTTGGAAACCCATTTTCGATTATGATTTTATAAATATTGGATTCATGATGTAAAAATGGAGATTGATGGACTTTCAAAATAAAACGTGTCATCCTGTATAATATCTTTTTTTTTTTTTATGCATTGTCGGTGAAAGTGCTTAAACATCATAAGTTGAGATAATAAATTATTATGTATACTCTATTTTTGTTATATTATTTGTAATAAATTCTAAGATGAGGTATTTGTATAATATATTATTCACGAATATAATATCTTTTAAAGTTTCATTTTTCTTTTGCTTATGCTGTTTGAACGGAAACAAAACAAAAAGAAACAACATAATTTAGAGCTATTGTGCTAGCTAGGTCAGATCCATGTATCTCAATGAATTGCTGCCCACGTTAACTTTCTTAGGATTAGGTGAAGCATAATTACCATTGTTAATCCAATATATAGTTAACAAATATCCATAATCATCCATTTATTTTAAATTTTTCTATAGAAATTGATTAAAAAATGAATATGGATGTAATTATATCTATACGGAAACCTGCCGTTGATATTTTATGTTAGACATACATTTTATTGGACAAATAAATGTTTAGAAAAGAATATGATTTTGAAATTTTTGTTTTAAATAAGAGAAGAGAATCGAAAAGAGAATTAATGACAAATTAAAGTATAAATTCTCTAATAAGATTGACATCAAGACTCATGCATTGTAAAGTAAGAGGTTTTTGGAAAATTAATACAAGAAGTTTATTCCTTTTAGGTAAGTCTCCACTCATCAATTGAAGAATAATTGAGATAAGATTCATCATCTCCCCAATTCTTATATTTTTGAAGCAAATCAGATACCACAAATATTGTTGGTTTAAATTCAATTAATATTTAATTGAAAGAATTTAGGAACACAATTTCAATACGCTAAACATAAAGGTAATATTTGAGACTCCCTTATCCACCTCGGAATTGTCAAGTTCATATTATATAGATATATATATATATATATATATAAAATTTATAGTTAATATATTGATAGTGCATTACTGAACTAGATGATATCATTGTATCAAAAAAAATTATTTATATTTATTTTTAAGAATTTCTAATGGCATGGCATTATCTTATTCACTAATAATGTATAATATAGACTATTATTGCATTAAATATAAATCTATATATTATACCCTAAGATTTAAATGGTGTAATTTATAGGTGGAGAGAAGGTCACTTCCCATCATGTAATCAAAAAAATAATTATGAAAAGAACAATTTTATTTTTATTTTTATTTTTGGCTAGGATGGATTTCGAATTTTCTTTAGCAAAAAAATCATATATTAATCACTAAATCAAATACATCAGCGCACGAACTTATTTATTTGTACTCAGGATAATTATTTGTATCATATTTAGGGAAAATTCTAGAAATAATGCAAACGTAAAGGACAAAGGCACATAAAACATCTGCATAGTATTCCTTACATGTTAAGAACGCATTAGCAATAAAATAATTAACCAATGGAGAATTGATTGATTAAAATAATTCTAAAACATGAATTAAGGTTAGTTGAGTCGGTGTCTCCATTAATTGGAACAATATGGATTCTTACATAAGAAACAACTTATCCAGATAAAATTGATTAATTAAATTGTATGTGGCTATCGGATAACTATTAATCATACTTAGTGATTTCCATGCAGATTGATATTAATCCTTAATCCTTCCAACTGGATTATATGCTGTTTATAAGATCTCCAATAGGTTTATTTTTTGGATTTCATAGTTCATATATATATATTATGATTTTCACAGAGCATTACGCAAAAAAAAAAAAAAATCCACAATCGGTCACCCTGACAATTTAAAGTTCGTTTTAGAAATTTTAAGTTCAAGCACTACCACGGATCAGTTTATTGGATATGAGATGTTGGATTTTTTATCATGTAGCTTAATTAAAACTTCATACATGTATATAAATATATACAGAACATAAAATAAGTAAAAAGGTGAACCGAGAACTTTTGATATATATATATATATATATATATATTAAGAAAAGATTTTTGAGAAATAAGTGAGTGAGATTCTGGTTGGTATGAACACGTTGGTGGCAATAATTCCAATTTCCAAGTCAAAATCCTTTAGTGGAATAAAAACAGTGAAATATTTGCAAGTTTAGTTAACTTGTTAAATGGAATGCAGCCACGAATCATTCATAATTTTGATATGTACAGTTCTAAGAATATCATATATTTGGGCTGGAATAAGTGAAAAAAGACCAGCTTCGGTACTCTGAATTCTTAATTTTAGTTAGGCACGGTAGGATAAGCGGGGGAAAAAAGGAGAAAACGATTTTTGCCTGCAAACTACAATTGAGAAGATTCTACCCCTTTTGTTCTCTTCTACATTTTTCAGCACTACTAAAAGCAGTATTTTTTTTTTTGTTTGACTTGTTAATTAGACAAGTCGGGTTGGTTTTTGGTTGAGTTAATTTGGATTTTTAAATTTTCAAATCATTTTAGGTTTGAGTTATTTGGTTTCGAGTCAATCAAGTTTAAGATTTGAATTAATCAGGTTTTGGTCATTAGGGGTCCGTGTTATCTACGGTTTGGGTCAATCAGATTTAACACTCGAGTTAATTGAGTTTGGATCAACCAGGTTTAATAGTTGGCTTAGCAAGATTCGATCATTTTGGGTTCGAGTTATTTCGGATTAATTGGTTAAATTATTTTAGGTTTAGGTTATTACGTGTTCGAGTTAGTCATTTTGAGTTGTTGACTTTTTTTTATCAAATCAAGATAGACTAAGTTTGAATTTAGGTGAATTGATCGAGTAAAAAATGATAAGTCTAAATCTCGTTATCTATTTTTAAAAAGGATAAAATTCAAGATCAAGTTCCTATAGCTCTCCTTTTTTGTAATTTCCATTTGTCGAAAAAAAAAAAACCCCTCAAAACAGCACTTAATTAATGCAGAGAAATATAATACCATTTTTAACTCCTTTGTGTAGAATTCCTGTAAAATGTGTAATGAAAATCATCACTATCATAGGAGTGATTTGATTTTATTCAGCTTTGTTAATAACTTTAAAGTGAAGTAGAGAGAGGCTCTGAATAATCGTGCTATTTATTAACTTTAGATCTAGAGTTCTTCATGGTTAGATCACTTTGGATGGCAAAAGTAATATTTGCTTGTCTGAGATTTGTTTAGTTTGACTCGAACTCAGAATATTTCTCATAATTGAAAATATATAAAAATTTATAAAAATTTATATATCTTATAATTAAATTTAAAAAATAAATTTTTATTAAGCAAATAGAAATATTAGTTGACCCTAGTAAAAAAAAATTCTATTTTAGATTTGATTTAATTCAGACTGAATGAATTGTCCGACCTTTGAACATATCTGCTAGTATTTTTCTCACTAACTAAACCAGTGTATAAGAGAAAGAAAACCAATAGATCATAGCCATACATTCTAAAAGCAAACCTCTCTTGAAAAGTAATTAAGATCAGCTAATTGTGAGAATATATTCTTAAATTTCAAAATTCCAATTTGTCATGTGATTTAAATCATGCTAGTAATTAATATTGATACTAATATGAGACTATTAATTCATAATCTGTGTTGGATGGATATGAGAGAAAAAGAAATACAAGTATGACTTTGTTTGTTAACATATTATATATTTACTAACAAGGAAAATTTTAATGATTCTCTAGCGGACTAGCACCAAGGAAAAAGAAAAAGAAGAATTTCTTCGTACTTGTGTACGTGCAAATATTCATTTCTTAGTTATTCCAATATGCCAACAATCTAAACGAATTAATTAGCTAATAGAATTTGTCACAAGTTACATATGATTTTATAAATATTAATTAATTATATGTTTTTTTAATGAATTACATATATGCTTATATTGAGATAAAGAAGAGATAGTACAGAATTTTTTTTAAAAAAATAAATTTTTAGACCTCTTAAATAACTTTAGTTGTAGATAAATTAAGATGATACATATATCTTAATGTGGAATTGTGTGGACAGATTATGAGAATCATGAAAGAATGGAAGTGAGCCAAAGAGATTCAAAGAAGAGTTAAGGCGATATTCTTCAGCAGATGGGATGAAGAAGATGCTGTTGGAGAAAATGAAAAGGATTAGAAGCATGCACGCACCTTGCATATTGAAAAATGAAGAAGATGCTGATGGGATATATATATATATATATATATATATATAAATTGTTTGGCGGATGGATGTAGATATGATAATTTTAAAAACAATATGATCATAAAATATGAATATGACAAAAAAATAAGTAAAATATAATATAAAAATAATACGAATATGATATAAATATACGAATATTTTAAAATTTATATAACATAAATTGTAATATGAAAAATAATAAAAAATTATAAGAATATACATATTGCTAGATCTAAATGGAGGTAAATAAGTTCTTGGAATATATATGTGTGTATATATATATATATATATATGACATCATCAATATCAAATATGTTATGTCAACTAGATGATAGTTCAATTGGGAAGTTGATATAAATTCTCTTGCAACCAATAAGAGACCTCCAAGGCATAAGACATTTTAGTACTACTGTGTATATATATATATATATATATATATATATATAATAGTATCTTTTATTATATTCATATCCAATTTCATGAATATAAAAATAGGCTTTATAATTTATTTATTTATTTTGAGAAAAACAATTGGAATTTGTTTCTTAAATATAAAACTTATATATTTATTACCGACCAAAAATACTTGGAAGGCATAATATCATTCAATAATTTATTTTTCTTTTTGTCAAAAGCAATTTTGTAAAGTATTATGCTAAAGTACCTGAATTCTAAAGGATTAAGACGGAAATAATGGCAGTGTAAAAAATAGTGCAAACTTTAAGGACAATTCGGACTATTAATTCCAGAATCTTGATCATTTTTGTCTTGTAAATGAGTACCCATGATATGATCCCATTATTCCATAGAAATATAAAAATGAAAGTTAATTAATCTTACTTTATCAATCCATCTCAAAGTAGTTAGTACCGTACTAGCAATCATATCATTTTTATTTTAATATAGATACATATCAGTATTAGTATATTTTAGTATAGCGTTTCAAGTTTATTAAAATTTAAATATTTTTAATTTATATATATGAAAAATATTTTTAAATAAAAAATAAATGAGATTAAATAAATTTCATATATTAAATATTCATCAATTATATATAATGTTATAAAAAAAAACTTCATCCAATATAAGAAAATCAATATCAATTAAGTAGTATGGTTGAAATTTTTTAATGATCATTAAATTTATAAACAATTATATCTAATATTTATCAAATTTATGAGTAATTATGTACAATATTCATCAGACTTAATATCAATGTTGGTTTAACTTTTTTGTATAAGCTTATATTATATACTTGCCGGTACAGCTATTTTTGACTGGTACTGCTAAAATAGGCAAGTACCTACCGGTACAGACCAAAGCCAAGACCGAAATAAAATCAATTATTGTCGATACTATTATATGTCGAAATCAGTACACACTGACCGTACCGGTATAGTACCGATAGCGCTATTCTATCTTATTCATTCCTATAAAACACCAACAAAGTTGAAAAAACAGTTATTGGACCCAAATTGTGTCTGTTGGTTTTTTTATGAAAATATTATTAAAATTTTTTTATTTATGATTTTAAACCATTTGAAATTATTTACTAAAATAATTTTTTTTTTAAATTGTTGAGAAATCGACAATTGATGTGTCGATTTTTTGACATTATATATATATTTTTTATGTTAAAAAATCGGCACGCTATGTGCCAATTTCCGAACATAAATTTTTTCTCTTAACGTTGGAAAATTGACACTTCATTATATAAATTTTGAAAAAATTTTAAAATAAAAAAATAAACTGATAATTATTAAAAATGAGAGAAACCAAAAAAAATAATCACAAAGAAAGAAATAATAATTATTAAAATTATTAATAAAGAAATTATAATTACCTTTTACTCTTGATTTTATTCTTTTCTTTGGTGTTGCTTTTTTCTACGTTTTTAATGGAACCGACCCTCCCATATATATAAACTTTATATGTAAATTATATATAAAAATTATATATATTAAAAATAGTATTTACAAATAATAAAATATTAAAAATATTTTTTATTAATCTTGAGTTAATATTTAAAAATAATAAAAAATAAAAACATATTTTATATTAAATCTTGAATTATTATTTATAAAAAATAAAAATAAAAATTTCTCAAGAAAAAAATTTCATGTTGGGAAACTGACACATTGGGTGCTGATTTCTCAATTTAAAAATATATATATAATATTAAAAAGTCGGTACATCAAGTGTCGATTTCTCGACACATTCTAGAAGAAGTTTATTTTAATAAATAATTTCAAAATGGTTTAAAACTATAAATAAAAAAATTTAATAATGTTTTAATAAAAAAGCCTGAATCTATTTGTCTTCTATTTGATAACATAAATTAAGGAATGATTTTTTTATTGATTAGAAAGCATAGGTAGCATCAGATTCAAACACACAACGCTGCAATTTGCAACTGGAGATTCTTTTGGAACAAAATTTTTGCGGCTTCGTGGGCTCAACTAGCACAGTAAAAAGGTTAACCACTGCCACAACTTTGCTGAAACTGAATCCGACGTCAGGATTCTACCATGTATATAATATCAGATGATGCAAATTCCATTAAAAAAACCAATGTTTTTTTTCTTTCCATTTGAGACACAAACAAATTCTGATCAGAAAAAGGAGAGAAATTCTGGGATTCTCTCATATTTTCATTTAGTAGCTTACAACTTTACTTTATAATAATCAAAACATTAAAAAAAAAAGGAGAGAAAAGCTCCATATATGATATATATCTGACAATTTTTTTAATGATAGAAACAAAATAAAGGTTGTAAAGACCAAAAAAAAAAAAAAAATCCCTTTTAATTCCCAAATTATAAATTAAACATGAATTATTTTTGGTCTTGGTTGGCTTTGATGTGGGATTCTGGCATTGGCATGGCTGTGGCAACTACTGACAGCCTTTTATTAGCTTCTTGTTTTTCCAATTCAATTACTTCATCGGCTTCAATATCTCCAATTACTAAGATGGTGTTGCCATTTGGTTGCATACTTTTAACTGGTACTGGGATCTCCTCCTCAACCTCTTCCTTCTTGTTTTCCTTGTGCTTTCCCCATAGTACTGAATAAAGCCCTATTACTATCAGGATGGCACCTATCACCCTGAAATTTAACCAATCCAAAAGGGTACTTAATTAATTAATTCGTCGCAGATTGATTATAATACCGTCGCAGATTGATTATAATACCGAATTAATTCAATTCATGTGATGAATTTGTATATTAAAAAAATTCAATAAAGAAAAAAAAAATAGTGCTGATGCACATATCTGAAGTGAAAAACAGCTATATAAGCATTTGTAGGAAATTAATTAAGTATGCATGCATGCGAAAAAAATTAAACAATGAGTGTGAAAGAGCAACTAAAAATTACCCTCCAAGAAAAATCTTCTCAGCCAGGACGAAAGAGCCCATGATTGCAACTATGATCATCATTAGAGGGCTGAAAGCAGTGGCAAATACTGGACCCCTTCTCTTTATCACCAGTCCTTGAACATAGTATGATATGCTTGATGTCACAATTCCCTGATAACATTAAAAGAATTAAAAATTTAAAGTAAAAAAAAAAAAAAAAAGACAAAAAAGTAACTTTATATTCATGTCTTTATAGAAAGAGGGGGAGAGATTTATTACAGCATAGGCAGCAGCAAGGAGGTTCATGTCCCAACCAATCTGCCAAACTGAGGTCTTGTGCTCCATCACAAATGTCACAGCAATTGCTTGTAGAGTGCCCACAAAGCACACTAGTGATGTTAGAGAAAGCTGATGATTCTTGTATGTCTTCAACGCTTTTGCCTAGTGAAAAATGATAAAATCACCAAAAACAAAATATTAAACCTTGAATGTTGATCAAATTTGTTGGGATCTTTCAAAAAGTCATTGCTGTTTAGTTAATTACCTGTAAAACAAAGAGGGAAGCCCAAGCAAGGGTGGCAACGATAAGGAGGATGGAGCCTTTGAACCAATCTTTATCAGTATTTCCAGTAGTTTCCGTGCCATAAGCTTGCCTAACATGGATGTTTTTACTCCAAAACAGATCAACAATGGGTCCTTTATACAATGTCATTAACATTGCCCCTGCTACTGTCACCATTGTTCCCAATATCTTTGCTTGACATCTCACTTTCTTTGCATCAATCTTCTCCATCCTATTTTCATTCCAAACCAAAGAAAAAAAATTCAATTTCAATCAGTTAATTAACTAATTAGACCTTAACCAAATTTACTCTTAAAAAAATGGTAAAAAATTGATAATGATTAACGAGCATACCGGCACATGACAGCCATGACAAATGTCATTGCAGGAAGCATATTGCTCATAGCACATGAGAAAGTTGGAGATGTATATTTCAACCCAGCATAGTAGAAGTTCTGATCAATCACAGGCCTGTTAATTTTATCAGGAAACAATAGCTTTGCTTAAATTTAAGATTCCACAGCAATATTTATGCCTGAATAAGACACAGGTTCCAGAAAAAGAACTAACCCCAGAAGAGCCAGGATAAATATTTGTATGAAAACTGGGAAAGTTATCTTTGGTTGCCCTCTCCTGAAATAAGTTAAAAACATAGTAAAATTCAGCATATACTGAGTTGTTTTTTTCCTATGAATTGATCTCAGTAGCCATATATATATATATATATATATATATATATATATGTTGAAATTAAATGGACTTTAAACCTTTCGAAAATTAAAGCAAAGGGCGCTATGACTGCAGTTGCAAAAGCATGACGGTAGACAACCAGGACATAGTGGCTCATGCCTCTGTCAAGTGAAACTTTGGTGATAATATTCATGCCTGCGTACCCGAATTGCAAAGAAATCATGGCAAAATAAGGTTTGGAGCTCTCAAGGAAGTTGCCAAAACATCTCATCTTCTCCATTTTTTTTCTTAATTGTTAGGAGATATTTTGATGGAAAAAATCAGCAAAAAAGGGGAGAGTTGCAATTTTGAAAAGGAAGAGAGAGGAAGAAGAAGAAGAAGAAGAAGAAAAAGAGGAGCTGAGGAAGTGTTTGTGCTTCTCCCTAAAGGAGAAGTTGGCGATTGGACTCATATTTATAATGGTTTTGAGGGATCTGTCCATGTCTCAACCATGTAATATGTTATGCTAGAATAGGGAAATTTATTTGGGAAATCAAGATAAAGCGCGCCAAATATTACTATCTACTTCAAGTCTCCTACTACCAAATGATAAAAGATCATTTTTCTTTATCTTTTAACTTTAGAGTACTATACTTGATTTTAGCTTGCAAAATATTTTCTTTTGAAAAAATAAAATTGTTTTAAGGAAATTACACTTTCAAAGATAATAGAACAAGATACCTAGAAAAAATAACTATGTCAATTTACAACGCAACTTCATCGAATGCCCTTCACTAGAAACATCTTGTTCAAGATCAGTTCCTTCTCAAAGCAGCTCATATTTAATTTTAGCTATATTAGTTTTAAAGTAATCTTGGTTTTGATATAATAAAAACTCCAGTTCAATCAGCTTGTGTTTAAATATTTTCAACTTAGTATGTTTTCTTGAATTAATTTTTTTAGTTTAGACCACATAATATCCCACAGCACACTAGACTACAAATTAATCTATATTCACACTGGACAGGCCCACTTAAAGGGGCAAAGCGCTCTCTCTTGAATTTTAAAAGTGCTCTTCACCCAAAGCTCTAACTTGAGACCATTGGTTAAAAGAGAAGAGACCCCTTCCATCTTATCTCACCCCTCAAGCTTATTCCTTAAATCAATTTGAAAATACTTTGGAATATACTAAAATTTTTTTAACTCCTTAATTTAATAAAACATGTATTTTTAATGCATACTTTAATATAAAACATTTTTTAATTAAGTAAAAATGTCTTTAATGCTAAGAAAAATAATTTAAACATGATTTTTAAATGAATGTATCGATATCTTATATGCATGTATGAATATATATGCTTGCTAGTAGCTAAAATCTTCAAAACCCCCATCTGTATTGATATAATTATGTATTGCATCGATAAGTTGAGTATTGTATTGATACAAGCCTTGCATGTATTGATACATTTGTTTCCACATATCATATTTTTTACCCTTTAAGTGCAATGTATTGATACGCATGGTAATGTATCGATACATCATCACTGAAATGAACTGAAATGCTCATTGATAAAGCATCTAACAACTTTATTCATTCCAATCAATTTGCAACGACCATACATCCTAAGGCTATAAATAGGCTTCACCAACACTCCCAACAAGCAGATTTATCAAGAGAATGAGATTATAGTCAAATCTTTCATCTACTTCACATTTTCAAATAGTTCTTCATGCATAGGATTAATTCTTCTTATCCTTTATTATATTCTTTGTAATTTTATCTTTAGAATTCTTGTTTTTAGAGCTTAATCTTTGCAAATACAAACCTTTTAGAGGTAATCTTTGTTTACACCCCAAAAACCTTGGAAAAAAAAAAGTAAGTTATTGCCTTAGCCATTAAAAAGTAGAAATGTTATGTCTAAGCTAAAAAAGATAAAAAGGAAGAGGTTTCCATCTAAGCCTTCAAAAGGTAGGGAGTTATAAATGTTATTCTTTATCCTTGCAAAGTATCAGTTTTAAGATAGTGAATTGAGAACTCCTCCGTAAGTAAGGCAACAAAGAGAATGTAGGCATTGGAGTCAAACCTCTATAAATTGAATATGTTTGATTTTCTTTCCTTACACTTTTACCTGCATTATTTATTCACTATCTTACTTGTTCAAGTTCTTTTACTTGAATTTCTCAATTTTCATATCCAAAGTTTTTAAATCACAAAAGATTTTAAGAAATCAATTCACCCCATTCTTGATTTCATTCACCACACATTATAACATTTAGAATGGCCTATGTTTAGAACAGCTCTTATTAAGATTAGCTAATATTCAAAATAGCTCATGTTTAAAAAAACTACATTAAAACAAAATCTTTATAAAACAAGTCATTCATAAAACAATACTCTAAAAAACACCTGCACCGAGAAGTATTCTATAGAAAGCATTCCATCAGATACCATTATATCAAAATAGAAAAAGTAAAAATAACATAGGAATACGATAGGTTATTGGGTTAATTTCACTATTGATATGTTCTGAAGAGTTCGGCTTGGTACATCAAATTTAGAGATATTTAAGACATCTTTTCTTAACCTTTTCTTGAAATTTAAGTGTTTCTCCCTTTCATTAAGAACAAATAGTGAGTTGTTATTCATTATTCACCATTACTAATATCAACCTTTCATTATACCTATTTAGTAAAACATTAATTTTTAGTAACTAACAACCTTTCATCATACCTATTAAATATGCAAACATAGTAACTACTATTTTATGAATATAAGTAGTGTAGCTCATTTTCTAAGCCCTATAACTAGGAATTCCATTTACTCTTTTAAAGACTTTTGGCATTTATATGAATTTTTATTGTCAAACTCTCTCTGCAATCCTCTTTACTCTAATTCTATCCATAATCTTGCTCTTAGCCATACTTTGCCTTACTCCACCATCTCTTAATCTCTATCACCTTACCAACCACTACTTACTGCTAAAATCAGTGCTTTAGGGTCTACTTTGGTATCCTTTCTGCATCTTTTAGCGATATTCCGTTCATTTATTTGCAACGCATCCTTTTTTCAGCAAAGAACCCTCTACATATATCACATATTTTACTATACCTACCAATTGGGCAGTTTTGGTTAACTCAAGTTGAGTCATTTTCAAGTTCAGGTTGTTTTGATTTTTGGGTCATTTCATATTCAAGTCACTTCGATTTCAAGTCATTTCAAGTTGAAGTTATTTCATGTTCGAGTCAATCGAGTTTAACACTCAGATTAATCATGTTCAAGTCATTTGGATTCAAGTCAATCAGTTTAACAATTAGGTTAATCAGGTTAGGGTCAAAAGGTTGAACACTTAGATTTATTTGATTTGATCATTTTGGGTTTTGGTTATTTCGATTAATTATTCAAGTCGTTTCAAGTTTAGGTCATTTTAGTTTGTGTTATTTCAGATTCGAGCTATTTCAGGTTCTCATCATTTTGGATTGGGTCATTTTAAATTTAGGTCATTTTTAAATTTTGATTAATCGATTTTGAGTTGTTTACTTTTTCCCTAGCTAAATCGAGGTTGATTAGTTTTGAATTCTATAGGTTGGTATGCTTTTTTGGGTTTGGGTCAAAATTAGTTGGTTTACATCATACCATAATTTCCTATTTTGACCTAAAACCATAAAATAGAAAGGAAAGTCAATTATTTTATTAGCCAAGTTTAGAAGGTTCCTAAAATAACAACATCAACAACAATAATAATAATCTATAACTCTATATTAAAAAAATCCTGTGGTACTATAGCAGAATTCCACATTAGCAATCTTTTTCTCGGTTTAAGAAGAATTACAAAATGGGTAGTCACTTAAACATATTTATAAATATAACCATTATAATAAATAATTATTGTAAAGGGAATAAAGGTTTTTTTTTTCAACTTTAATAGATATGCAAAATTAGACATCAATACTATTTGATCTGTTTCTATGATTACGAATTTGAATAATTTATAAATTTAAATATTAGATTTACTATTAAAGAAATTTCAAAGTAGACTCGAATATGAACCTCTGAATATCTATTACCTAAATTTGCTTTGATTTTAATTTAGATATTTGAATTCATTTTGCTAAATTTGCTTTATTCATATAGATTTGAATATCTAGATCCCTATCATCTAAATGTTTAGTTATTGTTTAAGTTTATATTTTATTTCACAGAATTGATTTAATAAATTTAGATATTTATCAAATTGGGCTATTCGAAGAATATTACTTTTTGAATTATATGTGGATTTAGATAATTATGCTTAGATAGTAATTGGAAAATAAACTGATTTAAATTTTTGAATAATTAAGTGAATTCAAATATTTAAAAAAAATTATAGATATTTGATCCACTACCATTCTAGATAAACTTTTGTGAAGAATTATAATATTAATTAACAAATAAAAATATTTATAATTTATTATCGTTATATTTTCTCTTGAAAAAGGTGTAATGAAGATTGAAAATTTTTTGAAAGAATTACACAATAACCATGCAAACTAAAAATATTTATTATCATCAACTGTTATTAGAATAAATAAATACTAAAAAGAAACTAAAAAAAAGACACGAAAAAAAGATTGTGCAATTATTTTTGGTCAAATTATGAAGTTGATCCCTGTGTATTATTTAAATTTTAGTTTTTAGTCTCTATAAAATAATTTGTTATAAATGAATCCTTTTATCTTTTTTTTTTAATCTTTTAATTGAGTCCAATTGTTAATTTAGTTAACAATTTGCTGTTAACTTGCTAATTTGGTTTTTGACCATAGTATCATGGCATGATTTAGGTGTTAACTTTAAATCCCTGTACTATCACAAATTATGAATTTAGTCCTAAAATAATTTTTAAAAATTTAAGTCTCCATATTTTTTAATTTTTTAATTTTAAATCAATAATTGGCAATGTTAAATTTCTCTCATTAACTTGCTAATTTGGGTGTTGAATTTGCCAATAAATTCTTTAATAGAATGACAAGGCATTTTCACAAAAATTTAAAATTAGGAATGTCTTATGTGAAATTTTAAAAATAATATATTTTGAAATAGTATCATTATGAAATAATTTTTTTTCTAACAAAACTATTTAAAAATAATGTTAAAATTAAAACCAAAGTACATAATTATAATAAAATCAAAATCATCAATAAAAAAAATTAAAACATTAGATCAATCCAGAACACTAAAAATTTTTACATAATAAAATTTAAAATATCAAGTTGAGCTCTTGAATCAATTTTTTTCTCCATTAAAAAAAAAATTCAAGAGTTTGATTAGGGTATACGGACCAAATACTTCTATTTAACATTTTTTATCTAGTTAAATGTAAAAGTAATTAAGGAATTACATTTTTTTTTTCAAATTCTCTCTCGATTTTGCTCTTGTAATTTTGCAATAATAGTAGAATTAGTTGTGATAAAGTTTTATTTTTCTCTTTGGGTATTTTTTTTAATTTTAAATAATAGTGAAAAAAGGTCCTTATAATTTTCTTTTTGGATCATTGTCACAATTCACAACTATTTCTTTGTATTCAAGCTTGTGTTCTTAAAGCATAAAAAATACACTAGTAAAGTCAATACCAAAATCAGCAAGTGATATCTTTATGTGCTAGGCACCTTCTCGGCCTGGCTTAGGTACGATTATTCTTGATTCGGGCTGGTTCGGACCGACTAAATTACAATTTAAGTGATAAAAATATTTTATTATTTAAATTTAATTATAAATATTAATATAATAATTTTTAATTTATTTAATATTATTTTAAATAGTAAAATGGGCATTTGGAAATAAAAATAGTTAGGCCACGACCTACCCCATAAACACTTCTATTAGTAAGTTAACAGGAGAAATTTAATACTGTCAATAATTGAACTAAAATTAAAAAATAAAAAAAAATAAGAACTCAAATTTATGAGAATTATTGTAGTAATAAACCTTTTTTATTTTTGTGAAAGATATAATTTGAAATATTTAACTTCTACATAAAAATATAATTATTTTAATATATAAAAAATATTCAAACAAATAATAACTGTTTAAAATTATATAAAAATATAAATCCCTAATTTAGCGGGGAAACCTTCTAGTAATAATAAAGCGAGAAAAAGGTTTGCTTTAGTAATTATTGTTTTCATTACTCTCTTTCTTCTTGTTATCAAGAAGTTTGGATAAGAAAAATATAATCTTTAAAAATTAAAATTTAATATTTATAATTGTGAAATATAAGCTTAAATATGAAACTCTTAAACTTAAATTATATAATCATACAAGCCATTGTTGACCTACAAACATTTATTTTCACTCAATTAAACTCTTAATTGAACAAATATTGATTAAAAATTGCAACAGTCAAGTGGCTCAAGCGACGCTCAATTGGATCAAAAGTGTGAGGATTCAATTTATTGAAATTAAACGACAGGATTTAAATAATAATTAAATTTTAGTTCAATTTTATATATTTAAGTATTTACTTTTAATTGATAAAACATGGTGGATTTCTTCTGTAATATGTGCATTTTTATGATTTTTTTTTCTTTATCATTCATCTAAATCTCACCTTGATGATTTGCAGCCTTCTGAAGCCGTTTCAAATCCAACATTTGAATATTATGAAATTCGACACATAGCTGTACCTTGTATACGTCCATTTACCAGAATGTGCCTGCAATTTAAATGCACGTGTTATTAATTTGAGAGAAAAATGAATCCAATCCAAAATGATTTAGAGGTTGTCGATGATAAAATGAGATTTTTTTTATAAGAGATAATGAATAAGAAATATATATATTTATATTAAAAAATACATACTGTGGAAAAAAGTTAGTTTAGTGTGTGTCATTAATTAATGATTATCAATTAAATGCATCATAATGATCTTGCATCCGTTAGTTATTTTGAAATGGTGCAAATCAAAAGAGTCTTCGTTAGTATTGTTTTGCTAGATCGTTTTGCCAGATGTGGGGAAGGATAAACACCCCACAAAGTCCATAAATTGGTATCTCTTAACCAAGTATTAGCCTAAACCTTAATTAAAATTTATTCTAATTTTTAGTATTTAGAAATAATTGCCATATATTAACAAATTGTTTATTATTGATATTATTATTCCTTTTGAAAGGGAATTGGATTTTTATAACCTTTAAATGATAAAGTAATTTCATACCTTTCCCAAAAAAAATAAAGAAACACAAAAGTTTAATTTTTTAGCAATCTTTGAAAATTCCAATTCACTGTTCTAAGGAGGTTATTTTGTTGTTAAAATTAATTAATGGGACCCCTTCCATATATAAAAAGAAATTTATGGACTATTTGTGACTGGGAGATATTTCTTTGTTATTTATTAAAACACATGTAGTGTAATTAATTTTTTTTTTTAAGAATCATTTCAACCCAATAAAAATTAAAAACAACTCATTTGGTATTGACGTAAAAGCAATAATCTAATCCTAAAAACACAATTTTAATGCAAAAAAAACTAAAATTGCTGTAAAGATTTTGGTTTTTACACAAAGGTGCTAACATGATCTAAAGGCCTTGTTTTTAACCTAAAAATACCAAAATGGCCTTAAAGATTTGGTTTTGACATGGAAGTGCTAACACAACCTTACAAACCCAGTTTTGGTATAAAAATACTAAATTGAACCTAAAGGTTCCGTTTTGACAGGAAAGTGCTAATATTACCTTAAAGGACTTGGTTTTGATGCAAGATTACTAAAATGACCCTACGTGGACATATTTTAACATAATGTGCTAATATGACCCTAAGGACTCAGCTTTGATGTAATTGACTTGGATGAGCTAATTGACTTGGCCTTAGCCTAAGTGACTTGCTTTTGACCTATGTGACTAGATTTTGACATGAAATACTAAAATGACCCTCAAAAGTGATGGAAAAGACAACCCCTAGAAAAATCAACTTGGATGAACCAACCTCTATCCTAGCTAAGTTCGGCCAAACTAAATATTTCCCCTAAAAAATCTTATTTTTACTTTTTTCAAAAAAAAAAGGAAACAAAGTTGACATATTTATGGGAAAAAAAAAAAACCTTTAATCCAACCTTAAAAGTTAACCATACTCAAAATTTTGGGTTATGGATTATTGATGAATCCTAACCAACACAACCTAATATTTAAACAATAAAAACAATGTTTGGCTTAAAGTTTGGCTATTATAAGGCTAAAACCATAGCTCAAACAATGTCCTATATATATATACACTATGAATGAATTAGATCATATTATCTCATTTAAAACTAATTTCCAATAAAATAAAAAAAATCTAATAACTTGCTCATCCCTACCTGATGATGGTTTATTAACTTGTTTATCTTTATCTAGGGATGATTTATCAATTATTTATCTTGATCTAATGATAGTATATCTAAGATCATATTAAAAATGCTTTTTGCTCTAATAATAATTCATTTCATATAAATTTTGGCATGTTTATGTATTTATGCTATGTTTGTGTCAATTTTTTGGGTTGCTTATATACAATTTTTTTCCTATATCGTATTCAAAATTATCAAATCAAGTTGAATCTCTCTTTCCCTAATTAAAAAAGTTAAATTTGATTACAATTATTTTTTTTGTATCGTATCTAAAATCACTAAATCAATTTAGATCTCTCTTCCTCGAATAAAAAAAAGTTAAATTCGATTTATGAGGTCTTTTTTAGGTTGTACGAATCTTATTATCGAAAGTGAAATGATTAAAGAAGTTTTCAATATTGTGGTGCGACAACTCAAAAGCCGTGTAGTTAATGAGAACCTTAGGATGAAAACACAAACTAAAACCCAATTGGATGGAATTAGAACCCTAGGATCATCTTCAAAGTCAAGCA
>JBBYHM010000020.1:4211653-4251251 GCA_038381775.1 Adansonia rubrostipa | reverse complement strand
GAGGAGTTTTTAAGGAGAGATGAGTAATTTTTTAAAATTTGAGTAAAAATCTCTAGTATTATTAATTTAGTTAGTTTTCTTTGACGTTTCTTTGATTGAATTTGTATCTAATTAACTCGTAATATTAATTAAATCAATAACTTTATATTAGTATAAATAGATAAATATCATATAGATAGATATAGATTCAACTTGAATAAGCTGATATATAGATTCAAACTTGGATAAGCTGATAGACACTTCTAATGAGAAAAAGGGTAAAAATATTAAGCTGGACCTTATACTTTGGCTTAATTTTAAATTTGGTACCTAATTAATTTTATACTTGAACTTTAATTTTGTAATACATTATTGATCTTTTAAATTAATACAGTTAATTTAATGTTTAATGTGCCAATAAAAGTGTTGGTCTTAATGATTAACATAGATGACAAAATGAAATTTTTAATACTAAAATAAAAATTTATTATTTTAAATATTAAATTAAAAATTAAAACAAAGTACAAGGATAAAAAATATATAAGCCTAAAAATAAGTAACTAAACTAGAATTTTTCTGTAAGTCGAGTACTTGGACAGTTGAACTGCAACCCGAGTTGCGCCGCTCAACAGGCATCAATGCTAATGGCAATTAAAAGAATAATAATAATAAAATAAAATAAAATACAAATTGCAAGGTCATTTTCGATATTTCATCATCTCGCCATCTTTGAACGTCTAAAGAAAATAAGAGACGAGCACGAAAATTGCTCAAACTTCAGATTTACTTCACCTTTTGGCTTCGCTCCCTTTGAGGAATCAACAGTCTCCCTCGCTAACTGACCATTTCCAATTCAATTCAATTCAATTCGATTCAATTTTCTCATTGTTGACTTCTCCTTTAAATCTTTCTCATTGTTGACTCTTCCAGATCTCTTCAATTTCTCTTCAATTTTTCAGTTCTCAAGTAATTTCCCTTCGATTTACTCTTAATTTTGCTACATTTTTTTTTTGGATTTGTTTAATCTCGTTTTCAGTAAAGCATAAGCTGATTTCTCTTGATCTTATACCTGCTAATCTATATTGTTTTGTTTTGGATTAGACTAAATTTGAATTTTACATTGTTCTTAGATTCGCCAGAGACTGTTAGTTCCACAGCCATGGAAGAGTAAGTATCATTTTCTAATTATAATCTAAAAAAATCAAAACTTTTTTTTTTAAATTTTTTTAATAGTTGAAGAAATAAGACACTTGATTCTGATTCTTAATAGAATTTAATAATGTTAGAATTGTTATTATGTTTTAATTATTTCTTATTTGTTAATCAATTGGGATTTTGCTTTTACTTTTTAGCACACTTTTTTTTGGGGAAAAATAGCCAATTTTCAAAATTTTAAGTAAAATTTGTGGTGTTGTTGGATAATAGGGAAAGCGCTGTGGAGCTTCTACAGCGTTACAGGCGTGACAGGAGAATACTGTTAGATTTTATACTATCTGGTAGCTTAATTAAGAAAGTGGTAATGCCTCCTGGTGCTGTTACGCTCGATGATGTGGATTTGGATCAAGTTAGCGTCGATTACGTGCTAAGTTGCATTAAAAAAGGTCTCTTTGGAGCAAATTTTTCTTCCGTTTCTGTTAGATCATTAATAACGTGATGTGTGATTTATTTTCTTTTGTTTTGATGATAATAATTTTGTCAACTGTAGGTGGAATGTTGGAGCTCTCTGAAGCTATTAGAGATTACCATGATCACACGGGATTACCCCAAATGGTAATAATCTACTTCTGGGGCATCATATATTTTGCGCGATTTTCGGTATTGTTTTGGTTACTACTTTTGCTACTTGCTTTTTGGTTCTCAAAGCAAAAAGCAAATAGAAGTACGTAATATTTGGGAGATTTATAAAAATTAAGAATTTAGTTTGGTAACAAAAAGTTGCAATTTTATTTTAAGATAAAAATAATAATTTTGTTAGACTGATGTTACATTTTAGTCATTTATTTATTTTCATCATTTTCTGTTAATTTATACTAACAAGTTTTTTGGGAAGCAAAATGCAAATAGGAAAGTAGTAAGTAGCAAAAGTAGCAACAAGATGAGCCTTGGCTTGGACTTTGATCTAAGGTATTAGAGTGAAAGTTGAAGTAAACATGCTACTCATCATATAAAATAATGGCTATTTTTTTGTTGAAACTATTGTGGACAGACATAAAGGCATGTATAGATTGCACCAATAGTTTGTTGGTTTATTCCACTTGTCAATATTGCAATAAAAAAAAGGATCATATTCATATGCAATTACGAGTGTCCTATCTTTGAAAAATATAGATGTTGGATATGAATAAAATTAAATGCAAATTGTTGGCTAGATTGTTGGATGGTTTTGAAACTCTTCCATTCCTATTCTGGGTATGCTTTTATACATTTTCTTTTGGCTGCTTATTTTTTACGTCTTGATCTCTCTTCCTTCTTCAGAATAGTGGTGATTCTGCTGGTGAATTCTTTTTGGTTACAAATCCTGAATCCTCAGGTTCACCTCCAAGAAGGGCACCACCACCTATCCCTGTTTCTGAATCAATACCGACACCATTGGCTCCTGTTTTTGCACCATCTCCTGTCGTGTCAACCATATCAAGATCAGAGTCTCTGGATTCCACACAAGTTCAAGAGTTAACTGTGGATGATATTGAAGATTTTGAGGATGATGATGACCTTGAGGAAGTTAATAGTCTCAAAATTTCAAGGCGGAATCCAAATGACATTGGTGACCTTATGCTGAAGTTGCCTTCTTTTGCTACTGGTAATGACGATGGTTTAGAAAACATGCATGGCCCTGCCATATTGCTGGAGCATCCATGCGGATGCCACTTCATTTAGATCTGCTTCTCCTCAGAAATTAAACTTTTGATACACTGGAATAGTTTGATGATTATAATGTTGGGTTTTCCTTGTTAAATGAGAAGTATTATCGAGTTTTTTAATATTATGATCAAGATATATGGTTGCAATTTTTGAGTTATTTCATCAAAAGTATGCAATGGCAGTCTATAAAATTTGGTGGACTTTGTTGTTTCAGGTATAACAGATGATGATCTCCGTGAAATGGCGTACGAAATTCTTTTAGCTTGTGCTGGTGCTTCTGGGTAGGCTTCCCATTTTTTTGACCTGCTGGTGTTCTTTTAAACTGAGTGGCTTTCCATTGCTATGGCATTCCTAATTTTTATTTTTTTTTTTGTTTGCTTGGTTCACTTTCTTCAACATTCATCTTAAATCAGGGGTCTCATTGTACCAACAAAAGAGAAGAAGAAAGATAAGCGTTCCAAGTTGATGAAGAAGCTTGGACGGAGTAAAAATGAGAATATTGTGGGGCAATCTCAAAATGCTCCAGGGATGGTTGGTTTATTGGAAACAATGCGTATCCAGATGGAGGTATTTAAAACCTGACTCATTCACATGGTTGTCTTTATCAACATTTCTTCTACATTTATATATACTCTGCTGATTTTTCTAGCTGTCATTAATGGATGCATGAATAAAGTTATATTATTTAATATGAACTTGTTATGTAAAACGATTTGAAACTAGAAGAATTAGTGACAACGGCATACTCTTTTTTTTAACCCAAAGATGCAATCGCAGAAAATTTGAATTACAACTGAAAACTGAAAATATGGTTTAGTCTTTAGGAAAACTGAAGTAGTTCATGCATCTTTCTCCATTTGTTTCATGAAGTAGTATTTTAAAGTTCATGTGATGTGTTTTCTATCATGGGTTGAGGCAGTTGCTATCATGAAAAAATTTTTGCATTTTTAGTTTCACTATCATCCTGCTGTTTCATCACCGCTTTAATTTGGCATTTTTGTACGCAAATGTACCTGCATCCATCTTTTTCTTATACATGATATCTGCAAATAAAAGTGTAAGACTGCAGATCCAATAAATTGATTACTCCAATCATAAATATAAATTAGAATAATGCTTGAAATTAAGAAAGCTATTATTTAGTTATTGCTGAATCTAGAACATGTACAAGGTTGCATGCTATTCAAGATATTTTCAATAGCATAGGGAAAAATATCATGACAAGTAGATGTTCAAGGATTCAAGTTCAAAGCTAAAAAAAGAAGGCCAAGTATGTGGATGTTGGGTATACAATTAAAAAGCCTAATCTACTTAACAAGTCATGCTCTAGTAAACCTTAATTGAAGGTTTGCCTGAGAATTGAGCACAAAGCATTTCATTTATTGGTTGTATGAAGTAGGCATTATCTAATTGGGATAAAAGGTATTCTCTTCAGAAGCGAAAGTCAAAGATGTTGAGGGGAATATTTTTCCCTTCTTCTTTTGGCACTTTCCTTTGCACATCCTATGCTGGGGTTAAACTGCTTTCTCAACTTGTCATTTTTTTTTTTGAAAACATTATTTGCAGTTAAAGTATATTGTTGGTCCTTAAGTCTATCGAATCTCATCTAATCCTTAAAAGTTTTAATTTAGAAAGAACCAGTGAACTTTCAATGCAGTACAAAAAGCAGCTATTATCCTTTATAATTTAATTGGTTTACTGCATTTAAGTGTCTGTAGTAGTTTCAACTATATTAAATAACTTGTACAAAAAATTTAGCATATATTAACAACAAGGCAATAACTATTTGAATAAAATATTTTGAATCACTGAACTATTATGGAAGTTTGATGGCTTTATTTCCAAGTCTGATGCTTTGATGGTTAAATGAGATTTGGAAATATTTTAAGATTTTTTGGTAAAATTTACTCCTTAGCCTATTTCTGAAAAGATCTTTGGACCAAATTCTTATCTCCATTTTACCAGGCAGCTCTTTGCATCAGAAACTCTGAGGCTGTACTGTACTGTACTATACTGCATGTTTAGCTGGTTTCGAACATATAAACCATTATAGAGGTGGTGATGCTGTGTATCTATGATGACCTTGGAAGCCGTATTTATGCACTGCCGGAACTTTTGGGAGTTAAATGTGCCTAAAGTTAACCTGAGGCTTTTAACACAATAATTAGGTTGCGCTGCCAGGTGTCATCTATTTTCTTAGGTCATTGCTGTTTTAGGGTTTAACGGTGTGCACTGTAAAGCAAATCCATCTGGCTTTCAACAACAATGTTCTTTTACTCTAAAATATTTTTTAGAACTTTGGAGTTTTTCTTTGGGATGGTGGGGAGAGAATTTTCACAGGGTTAAAGAAGAAGGGTGTTTTGTCAAAGCATTAGATCCTATTAGAACTTTGTAATGTGCTTTGAGGCAGAGCTCCTTTCTTTGGCATTTTAATATTTTCCTCCTTAAGTCCACCTTTCATATTTCGATACTCAATGGAATGTGGGTGGCCAGTTATCTTTCAAAGTAAAAGACTAGGATCATGATTTGTGTGTTTAACATTGGAGTGGGTCAAAGGCTCTGCTTTCAGAAATTCAGAATGTAAGCTTAATAAAATCTTCATAAGTACACATTTTCTTCGCAGCATAAGCTTTCTACGATAATCTTCTCATGCTTCTGTTTTGAGTAGATGATTTCAGTATGGTACATTTGTCAGTTGCCTTGTAACCCTCTGTGAATGCATGGTCTCTTTTCTGCTCAAAGATGGCAATTCTGATGTGTGCTAGATGCAGTTGTTTCCTAGGTTGTCTCTCAATGAATTACACAAATGCTTCCACAATTACTTTTTCTTATGCTAATGTCTAATATAACATTAAGTCATGCTATTTGTAGGTTATAATTCTTTGATTCTTTGTTGTAATAGTTTTTCGATTCAATATTGATGGATATAGATTTCTGAGGCAATGGACATTAGGACAAGGCAAGGATTGCTTAATGCTCTTTCAGGGAAAGTTGGGAAAAGAATGGATACCCTACTGATTCCTCTGGAATTATTATCTTGTATTTCACGCACAGAATTTTCTGACAAGAAAGCATATATAAGGTGGCAAAAAAGGCAGGTAAATGCTGTCCCTTTTTTTGTCCTTTTCTTTTTTCCCCTCTTGGCCTGTCAAGCTTTCTTCCTACATCAAATGTTGTTGGTATGAATCTATATTAGGCAAATAATGTTTGAACTTGTCACTGTAGTTGAACATGTTGGCAGAGGGGCTTGTTAACCACCCTGCTATTGGATTTGGGGAATCTGGGCGCAAGGCCAGTGAGTTTAGGATTCTTTTGGCAAAGATTGAGGAATCTGAGGTAATTGTGTAATTGACTCAGCGTTGAGATAGTTTGTTATGCTGTATACTGTGACATCAAGTGACATCATTAATGAAATTGACTGATTTAACTTTGTGTTGGTTTCTCTGATGATTTGAATTTATTTATCATTATTCTCACAAAACCTTAGCTCTACTCAGTGTCAGTGGTTAATCATATTTCAATTTATGCTATTTTGAGCTACCTTGCGTTTTTTGGCGTTCCTTTTATTTTTACTTATTTTAATTATCTTATATTGGTTTGAACGTCCTTTGATGTTAGGCTTTCCCACCTTCCACGGGTGAAGTCCAAAGGACAGAAAGTTTAAGATCTCTCAGAGATATTGCCATTCCTCTTGCTGAGAGGCCAGCTAGGGGTGACTTAACTGGAGAAGTATGCCACTGGGCAGATGGTTATCATCTGAATGTCAGACTTTACGAGAAACTGCTTGTCAGTGTGTTTGATGTTTTAGATGAGGGAAAGCTGACTCAGGTTTGTGCTTGATTTGTTAACAATTTTGACATGACATCAAAGAAGCCGATATGTCTAAAACGCCAAATTTCTTGTTTGTTTTGTTTCATTTATTCATTTTAAAATTGAGTTAAATGATTAACGAAGCTTGATGTGTTGTCCTTTGCCCCCTCCCTACCCCCTTTTTATGGCTAATTTTTATACGGTAACAACCTGGACAAAGGTGTCAATGTTTGACAGGCGTCTTGTTATCTGTAGGATACATACATATAGTGTAAGGGTATTAATAAAAGAACAATGCTGATTCTAAATTTTGCTTTGAAAAGGATAAGATAATTTGTTGTAGCTAAAATATATTCTTTGTGGAACCAACTGTAGCCTGTTGTATCTGTAGGAAGTTGAAGAAATTCTTGAGCTCTTAAAGGCAACATGGCGTGTTTTGGGAATAACAGAGACCATCCACTACACTTGTTATGCATGGATTTTATTTCGTCAGGTACTAGGAATTGGCTTACTTCATTCCATGTTTTAGAATTTCTGTTGATATCGTGTTAGATATTGATTTTGTGATCACAGTATGTTATCACAAGTGAGCAAGGGATTTTGCGACATGCCATTGACCAGTTGAAGAAAATGCCATTGAAAGAACAACGGGGCCCACAGGAGAGGTTACACTTAAAAAGCTTGCATGTCAGAATTGATGGCGAAGAGGGCTCTCGTGATGTTTCTTTCTTACAATCCTTCTTGTCACCCATCCAGAAATGGGCTGATAAGCAACTAGGAGACTATCACTTGAACTTTGCTGAGGTCTGGTTTATTGTTCATAGGGACTCCTAGATAAGAATGCGATTTATATTAGTTGCCCAGAATTCTTGTTAATTCTTGTTTTGCGCATTTGTTATTTGTTCTGTTATGCAATTTTTTTATGTTAAAACCTTTGTACATGCCCCGTCATAAATTTCTTTTCCTTCTGATTCTATTATTTGCAACATTTTTCCTTGTTGCCATTAACAGTTTCTTTCTGATTTTCTTGTATTCGGGGCATGTGGTGAAACTTTCATTGGATACAAAACTTACACACCATATTACTGAAATATATGCTTATAGATTGATTTCACCGCAAGCTATAACTTGGATATAGTGTTTATCACCGAAGGCAAAATTTCTTGCATTCTTTAACTGAATTTTCTTTGCTTCTTAGAATGTGTCACTGTTTAAATTGCCTACTTTGGAGTCACTACCATATTAACTTGTCTAGAATCATCTAAAGCTATTTAATTGTTTAGGATGTTTTAAACAGTGTAATTAGGGAGCTGTGCGTAAAGAACTTTATTTAACTTATTTCCCATATGAACTTTGGCTACTAGCTTTTGACCTTAGGCTTAATTCTAAATATGGAAGGACAAGTGTTTGACAGTTTTCATTTAGCTCAACAGCCATTGGTGTGTATATAAGACCCTGCATGATAACTTCTATGCATATGCAAATTTGTTTCTTTAAAAAATTGTTTTATATAGTACGCGAATTGAAATGATACGAAATTAGACAAGTTATGAGAGACACTCAAAAGTTGAGGCTGTTCAAAGTCCATATTCCTTTTTGTAAAATGCTCTAAGACCTTGCTTTGATAATGTTGAACATTTAAACATGTTCCTTGTTGCAAATCAGCCAATTCTTTGTTTTCGCATATTCAGATGAATGTGCATATATACATGTGTGTATGCACATGGAGACATATCACAACATCCTCATTTGCATGCACAAGTACAAACATAGGTACATATACAGGTACAACTCGGCATTTGTTGTCTTAGCTGTTGTGAGTGTGGGTCAGTTCGTTGCTTCATAATGTATCTTTCTGTGAACAATTTGGATATTAGTATTTTAATCACCTAAATGTGATTTGAATTTTATAATGGTTTTGCATTGACCTTATTTTTTTAATTTTTGTGTATGTCAGTATCATAATACTTATCATTTGACTTGTAGGGATCAGCGGTAATGGAGGATATAGTAACAGTTGCAATGATCGTTAGAAGACTTCTTTTGGAAGAATCTGATATTGTATGTTGCACATTTACTATTTAGTTTTCATTTTACTTCGTATGATAGTGTCCTAGATACCCAGTTTACTATCTAGCTCCCTAATCTTGTTGTTCCCTTTTTATTTGAGTGTTGAAAATTGCATTTCAATACTTGCTGCAGGCCATGCAATCTTCTACTGTCTCAGATAGAGATCAGATAGAATTATATATATCTTCATCAGTTAAGAATTCATTTGCTAGGGTAAGTGTTCTAATCCGATGTTGAATATGTTGAATTACAGTATTAATATGATAGCTTACTTAGAACTTGAAATCCACTATGGTTCACAGTGAGTGTTCCTTTTGTCAGCATCTAATTTAATCCCACCATACGAGTCATATGTTAACCTTTATGAATTTTATACTAAGATTGTGGGAATCAGAGAATGGCTAAGCTTGCTCTAGCCTATAAGAACGTGTCTACCTGGCCCATTTCAGAGACCACTCTTGATACACTCTATTTGGGAGTGCCGAATTGATAGTTTCTACTGATTTAGAAATAGTTAGCGGCTAACTATTGGAGGTTTGAATTACAATACCGAAATTACTCATCTTTTCTGAGACATTGATTTTAAGGACTAACTATTTCATATAAAATCTGATAATATTTTGTTAATGATGTGGAATTTCATGTCTAATGAGCACAAAAAGTATGTCTACCATGAGCAGAAACCTTTTATCCTCTGCTTCTTATGGCTGTTAAGCTATCTTGAGCTGGCATGATTTGTTTAGTTGGCCAATGCATTTCTTCACAAGCCCAATATACACATCCAAATACACTACTTGGAGCTTGGTACTGTTATTTACTTTTGACTCAGAGAATTTAAATTACATGCTGAGGAGAATGGTACTCTTGGCTTTAACTTTGCCCTTTATGGCTTAAAAGAAATTGAAGTTGTTAACTGAATAGGGGAGAACGCTGAGCAGCAATGAGTCTTTGAATTGTTGATATATTGATTAAGGCTTTAAATGATTTCATTAGTTCAAATTATTTTAGTCCACAGATGTATTGAAGTCCAGAGTCCCCAACGCCTATTATTTTCCTTTGATGAAATTGCAATGATGCATCTTTTTTGTTCTATTAATGCTGCTGCTATTCGAGGATCCTTTATCTGTACTAATGTGTATCCTAATGCTTTTTTTTTTATGAGATTAAATATACGAGTAAAAATCACAATTAACCCGACCCTTACCATATATAAGTATATAATGCAATTAGTAAATTCAAGAAACCAAAGAACAACCAACTAGCATACCGGTGGAGAAAGTTTGACATAAAGTTGGAACAAACACACGTAAGGCAGGACTTGGGATCCATGCGCGTTGGCATCTGTCTTACCATTGAGGCTAGATCTCATTGGTACACAATGACATTTAAGCCGAATGTTCAAGTTCTATAAGCAACACGGATATTTACTTTTAAGCTGAAATTCCATGTCTTTAATGATACTGCATCTATCACTCTAGATATGATAATGTATTCAATCTAAGGTCTGAGTTGAGATTTGTGCATCTTAGAATAAAAGCTATTGCCACACAGATAAGAAACTGAGATGGTGAGAGAGACAAGGAGTGGGGAAGGGAGGCAAGGGGGTAGAGGGAGGGACATGGTGTGTGTAACTGTTCCAGGGAACAGATTTACTGACGTTCATATTTATTTATTGCTCAAGCTAGGGTGCTGGCATTGAAGATGGTATGAGTATGTTCAGTACATGTTAGTTTTTATAATTTTGGAGGATGAAACACGAATATCTATTCCGTTCAAGGTGACCATAAGTATAGCACTGGTGTAACGTAGCACATGACTCAAACAACCCGAAAAACCATATGACTTAAAATCAAGACAATTGCTTGATAAACGATTAAAAACTAACCAAACTTAATTACTTTTCAATGATAAATTACGCTAAAAGTCCCAGTCTAACCAACTAATATGCAATTTGTGATTTCTTTTAGTGCAAGTCATTAACATTGAAGCATGTGCAACTAACTTCATAATGGCTTACCTGATTAAACAATGTAAGTTATATCACATATATTCAAACAAAGCTAGTCATCCATCCAGTGGACATAATCCAGCTTAATTACTAAATCATTTGTCCATGCGTCTTTCCTAGTTTGAGAGTACAGAAAACCAACCATAACATATTTTAAAGTTCCAGAAGTTCACTTCCATGGCCAAGAAGCTAAATTTTTAAATGATAAAGTTCCAGCTTTCAACTTCATTAGCAAGTGCAATGTTTGCTTTTGGATTTTCTGGTGCCTTTTCTTCCAAGTAAATTAAACTCACAAGTTTGTTCAAATTTTCATGCTAGCTTTGTTCTGTCCCATGAAGGCATGATAGATATTGATATTTGTTTTGCTTTGGACAGATATTGCAAGCTGTTGATAAATTGGACACAATGGGCGAACATCCTTTGGCATTGCTTGCAGAGGAGGTCAAAAAACTTCTTAAAAAAGATTCAACAATGTTCATGCCAATTTTATGTCGGAGACATCCACATGCAACTATTGTTTCAGCTTCACTTGTACACAAGCTTTATGGGAATAAGTTGGTAAGCTGATATAGAGCAACTCTATGTATGTTTTAGCTTATTAGCCCAATTGTAGTACATCATATGCTTGATTATTTGTTGATTTCAACTTTGAGATCTAATTGAGACTTATTTTGTCCAGAAACCTTTTGTTGATGGTGCTGAACATCTGACTGAGGATGTTGTATCTGTATTTCCGGCTGCTGATAGCCTTGAGCAGTATATACTGGAGCTCATAAAATTTTCTTGTGGAGGCGACAATGCGGAGATCCATTTCAGGAAGCTCAACCCGTACCAGGTGATGGCTGGATTTTATTGTCCGAAGTTTTTTATTCTATTAAGAACAAGCAGAGTAGCTTTCTTTTGCTAGAAGAGACTTTGAGTCTTTAGAATTGGAGCTGATAAAAGAAATATCTTGTTATGTGATGAAATCCCTATATCTAGTTGTTCCAATGCATCTCCATGGTTCCTTTATGTTATTAGTGTTTTGTTTGGTTGTAGCCTTTTGCGTCTGCGAAAGTTTTAATAAAAGAATAAGTAATCTATTTAAAAAAAAAAAGAAAAAAAAGAAAAAGAGATAGAGTAATTAAAGCACAAAATCATATGATATCATCATGTCATATTTGATTAAAATTGGCTACAAGTAACTGCAGTTCAAACATAACTGTTCGATATTGAAGGAAAGAAAGTTAGTCCTTTATCAGTTTTTTATTTCTTAAAAAAACCTGGTTGGTTTTGTATCCAAATGCATTTTGCTTTGTGTTTCATGAAGCACAAATAACAGAAGCAGCAATTAATGAGATTCCTTTTTTTTTTTTATTTGATTGACTGAAATATTGCCAACATAATAAAGACTTATCACGGGAGAGACCACAGTTTTTGTCCTCAGGGATAAGCTTGTTAAACTTGAAAGTGTTTCTCTTACATATCTCTAGTTATTTATAAAGACGCATCTGATTCTTTATTCTTTAATATGGTTGAGTTTGATATAAAAAAAGTTATCTGTATTCAATTACCTTCCATGAGTTCCTAAACATTTATGAGAGATTTACCATTTTCCTGTTCTTTAAGATCCTGAATATCTAATAGTATTTGCAAATTTGTTAATGCTTCGACAACATAACCATTTAGATTCTGGCAATTGCTTGCTGCGATTAGTAGTTGTAGAAACTTAGGAAAGACTAGTTGTATCTGACTTTGTTTTTGGGTCTTCTGTTGGTCACTTCATGGCTAAATATAAGAGGTTGACTAATCCAGTTGACATTACTGATGTTTATATTTAAACCATTTTTTATCTTTTTTTAGACCTATATTTTGGAGCATATGTAGTCACATTCTCTTATTTAGAGGCACACAAAGGTTGCCATTGGTTGAAATGATTTATCCTTGCAGCTCTACTCTGATCATTTAAACTAAAAAGCTACTTGTTTAAATTATTTTATGAACCAATTCATGCTTGGGCTGCCACCTTTGTAGCTGTTTTTGGATGCATATTGATATTGCTTCTCCTTTGGGACTATATGATCAATGTAGTTTCTTTCTCATTATGACCAGATCATCTCAAAAGAATTCATCTGTTAATTTTGATAGGAAAAAATTCTGGTCAGAACAGTGTGTACTTCATACTTATTTTCTCTTTTTCTTTTTTCTTTTTATATAATTAAGATGTGTTTTGTTTTCCTTTTTCAGATTGAATCTGTTTCTGGAACAGTAGTGATGCGATGGATTAATTCACAGTTGGGAAGAATTGTAGGTTGGGTGGAGCGGACTCTTCAACAAGAGGTAAACCTTTTTTTTATGGCCTCTTCAAAAGCCATGTCTTTCCCTCTCTTTTGTTGTTTTTCAACTTATCTCCCTCTCCTCTCTTATCTTTGATTTAGAGATGAATATTTTTCTTTATTGTCCTCTTGCTTCAGTTGTTGCTACATATTTTTTTTTTTGAACTTTTTCTATGTACTGTTCTCCTGGTGGGATAGGGTTAAAAATTGGAGGTACAGCTAGAGAATTCAGGCATGGTTATGTTGTTTGTTCTAATGAACAATGGATACCCTTGTGGTACAGAATATTTTGTTCTAATGACAATGGATATCCATGGTATATCTTATGAAGTTGAAAAATGTTTTAAGAATTGACCATATATGTGAGTGTGTGACAAACTAAAAAGCTTGCAATGTAACGTTAGTTGGGATGTTTGCAGATTGGTAGTTTTGTCCTTGAGTTGACTTGAGCCAATTTTGTTTCTTAAAAGCTTATTGTTTCCATAAATCATGGGAAGTTTGTGTTATAATTAACTAAATGTATTTAGGTGCTCCAGAGTTTTTTTGTATCTTGGTTGATGTTTTTCGTTGTTGACGAAGCTTATTTTCTCATTTTAGCGATGGGACCCAATCTCACCTCAACAGAGACATGGGAGTTCTATTGTGGAAGTTTATAGGATTGTTGAGGAGGTATGAACATCCAAGTTTCTTTTATAGGCCCCTTTTGGGCTCAAGAAATGTCTAATCTATTTAAATGAAGCAGCTGATTATTTGCTGTATGATGTTTATCAGGATTCCTGCTCTAGTTTGCTATTTTTCAGAACTCTGAACAACATTTAATTGACTATTTGCTAAAAGAATCTCAAGGAAATCTCCAAAACCCTTTTTGCTTCTGAGAAGTGAGAACAGCTTTTGTTTTTTTAATCATATTCCAATTTTTCCCTCTTTGAAAATATGTTTTCTGTTTTAACTATTCAAAGCTTATTTTCTGTCAGAAAACATGGAAAGCCTTTTTCCTTCTGTCTAGAACAAAAATTTTCTGAACTAATAGCTTGAAACTAGTCAACACATATCCTAAACATTCAAACTTGGAATCATCGTTTAGTTTGTTAGTAACTATTCATGTTTTCTGTTTTAATGGCCATATTTTAGATTTGTTCGTGTTTCCTTCTTATATTATTTGTCTACTTGTAGTCACACTTCCCTTACGCATTTTGTCCTACTAATATTTTGCTAATTTTAAAAAATATCCATGTATAAATTCAGAAATCTGTAGAGTCATTTTCTATAGGTGGTTTTATTTTCTGGTGTCAAATTTGGAATTAGCAATTTGGAGTCAGTATCATAGTCTTTGAAAGACATGGGTACCATTTAGAGTTTCAACTAAGATTTTGCCTTTTGAGTGGCTTTTAATCCCCTTGAAGTCTATAAATGTTGCTTTTTACAAACCTACTTGGAATGTCTCAACGATATAATAGATTTGTGTAATTTGATTAATTGCTTTCAGAGAACTGTGCCTGTTACTCGGGAACTATGATGGTGATAAGCAAGAAGAAATTGGAAAATTGTCTGAATTTACAGTGCATTTAACTGACATAATTGCCCTGCAGTATTAGCTGCAGTGCTGATATGATCTCTGCTTTGTCTGTTCAACTAATTGATTCGTTGAATATTTTACTAACAAAGATGAGTGGTTTCATCCCAGACTAGAGTCAATTGTTGTTTGTGTTCAGTCGTAACCCATAACTGGCTGCTAATAAAGTAATAGTATGGATTCTTATGAATAATTGACTAGTTTTAATTTTTTGTGGAGTTTGATGTTATCGAAATGGAAGGCATGTGGAAATCACTGACAAATATTTAATTGCTATAAGTCAGAGAATCAGTTTCACAGGCTTTTCGAATCTAGAATCTTATTTTTTTTGTAACTTAATTTTGAGATCAGCATTCATTTCTTTCATATCTCGATCTCCCTATAGATGTTTATCTCATTCTGGAGATATTAATAGTACATTTTATTTTCTTTTTTATTTTGGGTGCAGACGGTTGATCAGTTTTTTGGTATTAAAGTTCCCATGAGGCTTACAGAAGTGAATGCTCTATTTCGTGGCATTGACAATGCATTTCAAGTATATGCAAATCATATTGTGGATAATTTAGGTAAGTATCCTTTATGTTCAACATTTTTAAGTTGATGGACTTGACTGTCGTTCATATGAAAGAAACTAGAGTTTTTTCCACTTTTATTTTTTATTTGTGGTAGTTAATATTTGTTTTCACTATTTTATGGTGAAATAGAATAAAAAACAATAAACAATGGAGTTACATTAGCAACAGTTGAAAATGAATTGCCAAGGTCTTATTCTAGAAAGGATTAGGAGGCTGATGTCAGTTCAGCTTGAATTTTTCCCTGGATATGTTGAGCTAGGCCTGATTACACTGGTTAGGAACATAAAACAATTGAGGACCAACTTCTTCTGATGTCACTCTGAAAGGGGCTTCAATAAGTGAATTTCAGCTACCAGACGGGAATGACCCCGAATCTAAAAATTATCCACTACATATTAGTCTTCCATCGGGCAACTGTTGCATATAACTTGTGAATAGGCGTTCTATCTCTGTTGGACCTAAAGAGGTTGATGGGAGAATTATAATATGTTCGCTGCTGATAATAGTTTTTCAACCATCTGGATACTGCAAGTTTATTCATGAAATGAGCATTGTGTCAGTACTTTTTAATGCTTTTGGACCTTCCCTTGTGTTAATAGACAGTAGTCTTCGATAAATCCAGGAATTATTAACAAATGAAATATTTGTAAATCAGTTGATCCTCATATTATGTCTTGCTGACATTATCAGTTGTTGGTTGACTATCTGACTACACTTCAGTGCTGTTACCTTCGTCTTCATTAATTTCAGTTGACATCCTCAGATTTCTACATTATAATGTTTTATCATTTTTCTCTTTTTTTTTTCTTTTATTATTTTTTTATTTCAACAATAAAGAGTTCACTTGATAGACAACAATGATGAGCTGTTGATCCCCCTTACCAATCTATTAGTGAGTTTCTCTTTTAATGCTGGCGTGATACAGTCAGAGAATAAAAAGTTCGATTCCTAAATTCCATTCTATCTATTTTCTGTTCCCTTGTATTTAAGAAAGAAAACATAAAAAAAAGGTAGGCTGGAAAATTTTAGTCCTCTCTTTTTCTTAAGCTTCTATCCCCACTCTTATAAAAATTACATAATCTAAAACCCTTGATTTATGAGTGCTCGTTTTCTCTGTTGCTTTTTCATTTATTAATTCCTTGATTATCTGAATACATCATGGCAGCTCAAATTTTGTTGAGGGAAATCAGTATAGCATTGTTCTTTTAGGTCTCTATTGCTGCTTTCATTCTTTGAATTCTGTTTGATGTTTCAATCTGTTTCTACTGCCCTTTTTTTTTCTGCTTCTTTTTCTTTTCATGCCACCAAAGTAGACCTTGATGTGTGACTTTCTCAATGCAGCTAGTAAAGATGATCTAATTCCACCTTTGCCTGTCCTCACCCGATATAGAAGAGAAGCTGGAATAAAGGCTTTTGTGAAGAAGGAGCTATTTGATTCTCGGCTACCAGATCAGAGAAGGTCTATTGAAATTAATGTCCTGACAACACCAACTCTATGTGTTCAGTTAAACACTTTATATGTGAGTTCAAGCTTTTTGTCCTTGTTAAGTGTTCTTTGAATGGCTTATTCATCCATCCATCTTTCTTCTTTTTACCATTTCATTTTTTTTTCTTTTTTTTTTTTGTGGGGGGGGGGGGGGGGGGGGGAGGTGGGGGTTTGTTTAGGATTGGGACAAATGGTTTTTTTTTTTTTGATCAACATTAATTAATTAATGTTCCTGTTTTAGTAGTCACTGCTGGTTGTTCCATAGTTGAAATAATCCTCCTATGATTCATTATTACCAGCAGTTAAATCATTTCCTTTCTCCTTATGTTGGTAAGGTTTACCTTAAGTACTAAGACCATTTAATTTATAAAAAGAGGATAGCAAAGTTGTGGCATATATGGATAAGTAATAATCTTATAATATCTCTACAAGATTTCATTAGGGCATTATTAATCTATTGATTCACTTTCACCCTTCCTAGCCTCATACAGAAAAGCAGTTAAAACTCAATTGCTATAAGTGGAAACAGATGAATTAGTTTGAGTACAAATATAGGTGATTTTTAAAGTGTAGCTGCATTGTGTTGACTGGGGTCAACTCTAGAAAAGTTAATTTTATATTCAGTTTTCCAGAAAATCTTAGAAGTTTTGGTACTTTGTATGGTCATGCTCTATATGAGAAAGGAAGAAAAAGGAAACACACATCTAAAATATATTTTATTAAAATGCGACATGCAGTGAATTTTGTAAAAACAAAATCATTCATTTTATTATCTATAATTATTTATTTTAATTCTAACTTATCAAAAACATTTGTCTATGACTTCCTTTTGCTTTCAGAAGTAATTGGTAAATAGAAAAAAGTAACAATCAGACCACACACAACTTAATTAACTTGAAAATTTCATGGGTGGTTATGTTGTAGGCATGACTGTAGGAAATAATAGCATGTTGTCATAATTTGTTTTTCATTCAAGTATTGGAATAATATACTAAATTTTTCAATATTTAAAACATTTGGATTTATTGCAAAACCTCCTTTAATTATACAATGTATAAAAATGATAATGCGGATCAGTATATGTCTGTATGATCCCAATTTTTTTTTTTTCTGGCTTTCCCACTGTATTTACAGTATAGTGTTGTAATATTATCATGAAATTCTGAACATGATAGAAAATAAGAACGAGGAAAACATAATCTTTCAAGTCTTGCTTTAGAAAGACACTCTTTTAATTTAGATGTGGCAGAACCATGGAACTGACCTACACATAGCTGCTTCTTTTCCCGGTTGAAATGAGATGTTCTTCCCTTATTGACACTTTTATCTCTTTGATTTCATCATTTCCAATAATGAGAAAGGCATGTATAATAATGAAAAAGATTTGTTTACATTTTGACTTTTCAGTTTTCCTTTTATTTTTGAGCTGTTCTAAATATTATCCAATAATGATGTCCTTCCGAGTCGTTCCTTCAGTTGTGTTAAATTCATACTCCTAGTAGACCCTTTGTTTCCCTTCATTTGCTTTCCTTCATATACTCTCCTTTAGAAACTTATTTGCTGATGTTGTTATCAGAATATATTCTGACTTGAATTTTTGGTACCTGCAGTATGGTATTAGTCAACTGAACAAGTTGGAAGATAGCATCTGGGAACGCTGGACAAGGAAAAGGCCCCAGGAAAAAATCTACATCGGTGTGTATCTGAAGTCCATATTGATACTCTAACTCGGGTGTGAGTGTCGGATATAGGTATCTGTCCGACACGGATAGGTTTAATTTTTTCTAAGTTTTTCCATGTATTTGAAAGGTCCTTGGAGTGCCATATCCCCATACCCATGTCCAAATATGTGTTGGACACAGGTGTTGGATATAGGTACTTCAAGAAAAATGAAGCATCGGAGCAACATAGCTGATACTTTCTATTTTCATTCATTTGAGTAATAATAGTATTTATGTTGCTCTTGCATCTGAAACCTGTGCAACTAATATATTCCATTGAAATGGTTAGCTTTCTTGACTTTCCAAAGCTGACGGAAATGAAAACAAAAAATAGTTGGCCTAACTTAGTCAGGGGAACTGAATGCTTGCCAAATAGTTGAAAAGCATTTTCTTGCTGCCTAAATCGAATGTTTGGGGTTGAGGTGTTCGTGGGCCGGTCGGGTTTAAGTATGGTATTAATATCATTTATGTTTGCCCAAGCCCAGCTCAACCTAAAATATGGGCCTTAAATTTTGCCCAAGCCCACCCATATTTATAAATGGGCAGTCCAAGCCGTTTAGGCCAGCCCATATTATTTTTATAAGAAAAATATATTTTTTGAAAATTTAGTCTTTAGTACTTTAATATTTTTCTTTTATTAAGTTTCAAAATTTAAATAACTTAATATATATTTTTAATTTTTACACTATAATATTACATTTATGTATTCTTTATACGAGAAAAATTACCTGATATATAAATATAAAATTAATATATATTATGTAATGTTAAAATGGGCTGGGCCGGACTCGAGCCTCGAAAGTGTGAGTCAAGGCTGACCCAATTTTAAAACGGGCTTAATTTTCTTGCCCAAGTCCATTTTTTGGGCCTAACATTTTTGCCCAATTTCTCACAAATATCGGGCAAGGCTTGGGTGAGTAGCCTAGCCCATGAAAACCCCTAGTTCGGGGATAGACGAGTGTCTAGATCTCACATTGTGGAGTGTTTTCCACTGTAATTCTTACACATCTGCGTGATATGTATATGCGTGCCATCTCTACATGTTCAGTAGTCTATGTCAGTAATGAAGCAGTTTTTACATTGAAGCAGTTTGACTTTTTGCTTGTCAGACTGAAATTACCCAATTTGTCTGTAGGGAAATCCATGGATGATAAATCTAAAAGTTCAACCCAGAAAGACACCTTCGATGGAAGCAGAAAAGACATAAATGCTGCTATTGACCGCATTCGGGAGTTCACTGGTAATACGTATGTTATTTTTCTTAAGAAAAAGAATCGATCACTGATTAAGTACTTTCTGTATTTTGCAGGAACTAAAATTATTTTCTGGGATTTAAGGGAGCCGTTTATTGAGAACTTGTATAAACCTAGCGTTTCTCAATCTAGGTTGGAAGCAGTTATTGAACCACTTGACGTGGTAAGTCTTTTTCTTTAAAAAAAAAAAAAGAAAAAGAAAAAGAAATAATGGTTTGAGTGAATGAAATAACTTCTTTTGTTCTTTCATGAGCTTGTTAAACGGTGCACATTTGAATCTCACTTTTTGTCACTACTTTGGACCAATTATACTTTTCCAATTAAACTTTTGTGGGACTCATAATTCATGGGTGAGTTCCATGAGTGTGGATGGTAATGATGGGTTTTTTTTGGCTATTATAGGTATAATAAATTACTAGAGTGGACTTTTTGTCTATATGTCTGGCAAAAAGTTAATATTTCATCATTTTTTTTTGGTTATGGTTCTATAACTATTTGGATATTTCAGACAACTACCTCTATATATCTTACCATCATGTCATGCCTGCAGGCAGTGGTGGTTAATAATTTACACGAGCATTTGTTGTAGTATTATTTTGATAGCTTTGACATAGTTTCAATGCGTAATGATTGAATCGAGGTTTATTAAGTCTCTAAGGTAATGTTATAATTGAGGTTTATTAAGTCTCTAAGGTAATCTTGTCTATTGTTTGAATGGATGGTTAACGAGACTTTATGACATATTGCTGAACCCATTATATTAACTTGATTGTAGTCGATCTTTATTACTGGAGATATATAAGTGATTTAGAACAAGGAGGGAAAAAGAGAGAGATGATAAGGAAACAAAGGAAATGAGGGAAGAAACAAAACAAGCAGAGAGGAAAAGAGGGGGAAAAAATCTCTATTATCAATATATGAAAGTATCAATAATTCATCATTCAAAACTGACCCCAAACTCTGATGATTCCTTATGCAACTTGGAAAGAATATAGTGTTTAGCACTAATAGAGATGCATTCCTTTTTACTTGGCTAAAAAAAATCAATTTATTACCCTGATACTTTACATGATTAACCCAAAAACTGTCCATAAATAGCTGGTTGCATTCCTTTAGACAATGATACCTGGTGATTTGATCATTCTTGGAGTATCTATCAGCTCTATTCCAGCTTGCTTTTGCACCGCAGTGGTTGGAGGATAGTGTTTAGAATTCATGTAGATATGGCTGAAATTGCTGCAGGAACTTGTGATGTGCTAATATAGATTTTATTAAAAATGTATGTTAATTAATGCTAAGATATGGCTGAAATTGCTGCAGGAACTAAATCAACTATGTGATATTATTGTGGAGCCACTTCGGGATCGAGTAGTAACGAGTCTTCTTCAAGCATCACTGGTCTTTTCCTAAACCTGCTTCTTCGAACAAAATTAAAACTGCTTCTTGAAGTTTTATTTATCGAAAAGGGTTTCTTTTTTTCAGGAAGGCTTACTTCGGGTTTTGTTAGATGGTGGCCCATCACGAGTTTTTGTCCCAGCTGATGCTAAGCTATTAGAAGAAGATTTGGAGATCTTAAAGGTGATCACTGGCTTTTTCAATCAAATTAACAATATTGACAATGATGATAGAGATAATATCGATATTGAACATAGATTTCTCAGTATTAGAAGTTTGTATCTCTTTCTCCACCGATTTGAGTACCTCTTTTTTTTTAATACAAACTTAGACCTCTAACAGAAGCATTTTTATGTTGAACTAAAATAATTCCATCACAATATTTTAGGTAAAAGGTGCTATAAACCAATTGGCCTTTACTGCTTCAATTTTGATGTCTCTGATCAAAATTTGATTTTCTAGTCTGGCGCAATTTGATGAATTTATGTTTACTGTATAACTGAAGTGACACTAATCCATTCGTATGAATGTCAATGTGCTACTTAGGAATTCTTTATTTCTGGAGGTGATGGACTTCCTCGAGGAGTCGTTGAAAATCAAGTAGCACGTGTTCGGCTCGTTGTGAATTTGCATGGATTGGAGGTAAGAATTTGGTGCCTTGAGTATTATTTTTTCAGAAAAAGTGAAAGGTACATTTGCTACCATAATTATGGTGAAACATATTTAATAAAAGGAACAAGTTTAATGACAAACGAAAATATTTCTGACCGTTATCTCCTTTTCAAGTGTGATCTTTTAAATTTTCTTTAAGCAAACATTTTTCAACTATGTTAATCCGACGCTTCGTTTTTCTTAAAGTATCCGTGTCCGACATGTTTCGAACATGGTTATAGGGATATGATCTTTCGAGGACCCTCCAAATTCATGAAAGAACTTAGAAAAAGTTGAACATACTCATGTTGGACACATAACTATATTCGACATTCACACTCGAGTTTGAGTAACATAGTTTTTCGATATCTGTACTACAGAAGGATATGGTATTAATATTTTTGGCCATAATCTTTTGCAGACTCGAGAATTGATCGAGGACTTGAGATCTTCAAGTGGCAAACTTGGTGCTGATAACCGGACCCTACTAAGAATATTATGCCACAGAGCTGATTCAGAGGCATCCCAGTTTGTCAAGAAGCAGTATAAGATACCCAAATCTTCCGCATAGGCCGTCGTCATCTGTAGTCGACTCGAAATCGGCTTTGAAGTAGAAGAAAGCATCGAGACTCGAAATTGGCTTGATCGTCAAAGAAAAGTGGCAAATATACATCTGCCGGTTGGTGTGAATACGAGTTCATCACTTCGTTGTAAGAGAAAACAACTGGATTTTCTTTCAATCTTTTATTTATGGCTTCTTTTAAATTACTCTGTTCTCTTTGTATGTTTAAATAATTCACATTTTGAGATATGTCTATATGAGATAGAAACCATACCTTGAATGCTCCATGGCCTAGTATAAGCGTTTTGAGCGAAACCCATTTGGAATTATGTTACTCGGATTTTCATTTTTTCTAAAACCTGTAACACTTATGGAGATATAGATATTGGATTATAATCTTCTAAAAATATATGGAAATCTTTAAATAATGAGCATATTAATATTAGTCGCGTACTTGTATCCGATATTTATCTTCGAGTTTAGATAACATAGATGCGGAGCAGGGTATAACAGCTTGGGCAAGCAGGTAGGAGGCCCCAACGACCCTTCAATTTGGCTGGCGTCGCTAGAGTTTATTGACTTGATATTGACGCAATTTGTATCACGTAGCACTTACGGTGGTTGCAGAAGTAACAGATATTACAACGTATAACAATCATTACTGTTTTCAAGGTCATGAAATTTTTTTGTTTTCATTTGGACGACTTATACAACTCATGGTAACTATAATTATTATCATAAAATTTATTTTTTACTAATTTTAAAAATAATTCATGATAATTTATGTTTTTTTTAATTTATGTAAAAAAAATTTACAAGTTATATATTAAATCTATGTGCATGTATGAGTTTAATCATTTCACACCTTAATTGCAATAAATTTCGTGATTGAAAAAAAAAAAGTCGAAGTTAAAATATAGTTATCATTTCGTTGCGTCGCAAGATTTGATGGTCATTTATTTTTGTCAGAAGAAGTTTATCGAAGAGAAATACTAGTTTTTCAAGGGCTAGTTCCAAAGAAATATTTGTCACAATTACTATCCACAGCTGCTTTGTCTTATTTAAATCACCATATAATAATAATAATAATAATAATAATAATAATTATAATAATAATGATGTTGATGGTACATTATTTTAATTTTTTTGAGACATAAAAAATATAAATATAATTTTTAATTAGTAAGAAATTTTTTTTTTAACTTTTAGAAAATTTTAAATAAGTTTTTAATGGTTTGCTTTTTCAAGGAAAAGAAACTTCAGACAATTAATACAAAAAGAATTTGATTTATTTTTAAAATTATTTTTAAATAATTAAATAAGTTTTTGGAGTAATGCGGATCAAGCACTACCCTAATCGGAGCTGGAGAATATATTTTTCAGGAGTTAAAACTCAAAAGCCCAAGACGTTTTAACGCCAACGCATTAATTGAAAATATTTTGGACCGTCGATCTGAACCATTTAATGTTGATTTGTTCATGAAAATTTCATTGCTTTTCTTCCTCAAGTCTCTCACTTGGCTCTCAAAATCATCGTTTCAGGTTAAACCCATTTGCATTATTACTCTAAATTTGTTGTTTCTCAATGATTCTGATGCTCTACGTTGTAGTTTTCATGATATTGTTTGGTTTAGAAAAAGATAGGATTGATGTTTACTTTTACGAAGCTTTGGTTCATAATTTATTTTGCTTGTCTGCGTCTTTCTGGCATGTTTGGTTATAGTTTTAGAATGGGACTTTGATTATTAATGATGGGTTTTCTTCATAGTTTCTGAACATATACTTTGATAAAGTTTCTGAGAATTTAAGATTGTCTTCTTCACATGTTTGGTTTTGTTTTCGATTCTGTCTTGTCTGAATCGTTTGCCCGAGTAATTTTATTTCTTTTGTTCTAGTAATTTTGGTTGGTTTCAAATATTATTCATTTGTAGTTCAAAATATATGATTTTTCAATAGGTTCTTGTTCGACCGGCTTCTATTGCCTTTTGCTTGAATAAATCAGAGAAAAGGGTTTCAAGGACTTTTCTTGTTTTTGAAATAGCTAGTTGATTACTACTTACGGGGTTTTCTTGATTTTTTTTCTTGAATTTTGTTACGATAAAATTGTCTAAGATGATTTTAACATGGAGTTTAGATTTTGGTTTCTGTCTTGAATTAAATTGATGTTTGTTTTGTGCGAAGATTGATTATTTGGATGAGAGTCTATATTCAGGATTTAATCACGAGTTCTCTCCAGTCTTATGTGTGGATGTGGATTTTCAGGCTGAGAATTGCCTTAGGTTGAGTTCATGCGTTATTATTATTGCTGTTGTTGTTTGATGTGGTATGTAATGAACTAATGATAGTTTAGATTTATGTTACTCAGACTCAGATGTAAGTTTCGGATTCAGATATGATTTATGTTTAATTTTTTTTTCTAAGTTTGTCTATGTGTTTGGAGGATCTTTAGCGGTCATATTTCTATATCCATATCTGGATGTAACCGACAACACGGGTACTTAAGAAAAATGAAGAGGCAGAGCAATATTGGTTTTTAGATACTAGTTGGGGATTGTTCTTTTCTTTATATGGGAGTTTGTTAATCATACTAAATATGTTCAGAAATGCTTTGTTTCAAAAATGATTCCCATCGGTTGCAGAGGGGTTTTGATTTGTCAATTCAGATATGAAAATTTATTTTAGATCTATGTTACTTGGACTCGGATTGGAGTGTCTGATACGAGTATGTACAATTTTTCTATGTACTTGGAAGATCCTTGGAGGATCATATCCTCATACTCATGTTTAAAAATGTGTTCGGACATGGGTACTTAAAGGAAATGGAGATAAAATTTCAATTGTTGTGAAGGAAATGCCATAATTTTCCATTGATACTCTCTGTTTATTTTTGCTTTATGCTTGATTCATGGTTTGGTGATATCTATATTCATGGAATTGAGCATTTCTGATCATGTTAAATGTGCATTTTAGGGTTATATTCATTACAATTTGGTAATTTTTCAAGTACATGATTTACGGTTTCTTCTTGCTTTTAAGGACATCGGTTTCATTGTTGATTACCATTTTTTTTTGTAACGTTTCCCTCTTCATTTTGGGTGTAGAATGTTTCTCAAGGTGCAGTTGCCATGGAATGTGATACTACCTGCTGACAGCTTGGATGCCAAAGGCTTGATGCTCAAAAAGGCAATAGTGATCCGCCTTTTGGACGAATTTGCTTGCAAGAAGGCCACCAAGGATCTTGGATATTTCATGGCTGTAACTACTCTGGAGAGCATTGGCGAGGGCAGAGTTAGGCAGAACTCTGGTGATGTGCTTTTCCCCATTGTCTTCAGCGGAATTACCTTCAAGATGTTCAGAGGAGAGATTTTGCAAGGTGTTGTACACAAGGTACTAAAACATGGAGTTTTCTTGAGGTGTGGACCGGTCCAGAACATCTATCTGTCTCACGTAAAAATGCCTGACTACCATTACGTGCCTGGGGAGAATGCTCTCTTCGTGAATGCCAAGCACTCAAAGATTGAGAAGGATGTCGTCATTAGGTTTATCGTGATCGGAACAAAGTGGATGGAGGCAGAGAGAGAATTTCAGGCATTGGTGAGTTTGGAAGGTGACTACTTAGGACCAGTTTCCTGAATTTAACTTCTGTTAACCTTTGTATGTATTCGGATGCATTTGTTATTGCTTTCTTAGGAAGTAGCTGACAGTTTTAAGATTGTTGGATGCTGAATTATTCTAGTAGTTATTGTGTGTTCATTTGTTGAATTCTAGAGCTAACTTATGGTATTAACTTGGTATGGCCTGCGAAAACTCTTTGACTTCATCACAATTTGCTCTTGAACCCGGACTTAGTCCAATTGATTCTTGTAATCTCCTTTAATTCCTTCCTTGTCCTTTGTTCTAACTGCAATTTCTTTTCCCTGTTATTCTTTATTGAATCTTGCTATTTGGTCCTACTCATTGTTTTACAATGGGATTGACCGAACTTGAGGCTTAGTTTGGTTAGTTCTTATAATAACCTTTAAGAGGTAATATCTATCAAGTTTGGAATTTAAATTTTAGCATCTACATTTTAATCTTAATTTTAGATTGAGGTCGACCACTTACAATAGTAGTTCATATATTCAACTCAAACTCTAGTTTATATATATATATATATATATATATATATTATTTATGTGGGGTTTAGAGTTGGGATGCGAAGGCTTGAATCCAAAATATCATGTCATTGCAAGCTTTTTACTACTCGATCAAAAGATTGGCAATCTAGGGTCTTTTATTATTTGTGAGTAGTTGTCATTTTCTCTAAATTTTGAGTGGGACAATGGGGCATTTCCTTACTTTTATTATTGAACGATGTACAATGATAGAATTTTGAGATAAAAGCGGGGTTAGAGTATCCCCTCGAAGTAGTGGGGTTGGAGTATCCCCGAAAATAAAAATCTTCGATGTTAAAAGGAATGGGTCATATTTTTGAAAAAAAGGGAATCTTTAAAAATCGAGAGCCAAAGGTTTGGCTAAAATATTCCTCTTTTATGTAGCCTTGGTCCGAGTCTAAAGGGCTTAGGTCATGGGAATGAGCCAAGTAGATCATGAGGCGTTCGAATGCCTCAATAAAAGCGTTTCGAAAATTGGGTTAGAAACAGAAGATAGCGTTGCGTCGTTTCTCTTTTTGAATTTATTTCGAGCTTATTCGGAGGTCCCGAGGGGTAAACAAGGTACCATTGGAAAGATAATTCGATGAAGATTAATGTAAAAATATTCCAAAAATCCTAGAAAAGTACTTTCTGGGCGGAATTAATTTTTGAATTTCAACTTAACTGAACACTGGCAGTATGTACAGGGTAAAGGTATGATGGACTTTGAAAAATCATTTCGCATTCATTAGGAATTGTTAAAATGCAAATAATATATTTTCGAAAAGGGAATTTCATGAACTCTATTGGAAAAATATTCAAGGGATTCAAAAATGTTGTTTGTTAGACCGAAACAGCTCGAATAATAAACTGTTCGCTAGATCTAAGGGTTCCAGACAGCAAAGATTCGAAAAATCGTAACTATTTCATCCGAGATGATCTGAAGGTAAATGAGATATCGTTGGAAAGGTAATTCGAAACCCTTTAAGGAAAACATACCAATACATTCCAGATAAATCTTTTAAATAATTTTTCAAAACCAGACACTGTGCTGCTAGAACAAAGCAGGGGAGGTGTTCGGTATTTTTGGTTATTCATTGGGTTGAGCTTGGGCCATGGATGTTCGAACATCCGTAACCAAGATGAGGGGTTGACATAGGCATCACGAGTTCCTTCCATAGTCCCAAAGTAGTTTGGGACGATAGAACAACCCGTTGGCCATGCCATCATGAGGGTGTTTGGCTAAAGACCAAGGATTCACATTTTTCAATTAAAAGACTTCACTCCGTTTTTTTGAAAACCAGTATTCTTATACTAATTTTTCCATGAATTTAGAATTGAATACTTGCTTTCCCCCAAGGTTGGAATGCCAACTTCATAAAAATATTAAGCTCATGTTATTCTCCATGTGTGGGAGATAGCATGTGTTTAACTTGGGGATTTTTTTTGAAATCGGGTTTTCTAGCATTCAAACAAGCATCTCAACACAAGTAAAGTGTCATAAACATAATATAGAACATGGAGAACATATATGCACAAGCAAAGATGACATTTTTCATAGAAAAAAAAGAATGCATGGAAATGATAGATGGATGCATGAACATACTTAAGATGAACATGTTTAAAAAACGACTTTGCTAAAAAAGACATTTTTATTTCATGGAACCTATCAAGCTGCTAGGAAATGTATGAGCATACTAAGGACATGTTAAGATGCATGCTTTAAACATGAGATGAAGATGTGGATGTGGAAGGAACATGGCAATGTTACATGGACAGAGGCTGTTATGGTGATGAAAATGCAAATGTGCATGCTTAGTTAACCAAACAACATGAAGGCACCAAGAAGAATATCAAGATCCTAAACTACCACAACCAAAGCCACAAAAAAATGCATAGGAGTCCTAAGATGGCTATAAAAGCATAAAAAAATTTACTAAGATGATGTTAATGACAAAACATAAACTATAAAGATCAAGGTAGAGCGGATATAACAAAAAACTTGAACTTCCCTTTGTCTCAAAGTAATGGCTGTAGGCTTAATTTCTTCCTTCTCCTTGCTATTATTAAGCAAGAAAAGGATGAAAAGAGGTAGCTTTTTGGTGGTATGGTTGATGGTGAGGCTTTTTAAAGATCAAAATGTGTGTAAAGTTGGGTTCTTGAAGGTTTTCCAGTGGTGGTTTGGGGTAGCTAAGGGAATGGAGTATAGAGGTCAATGAAACAATGTTTTTGGAAGTGTTTTTGGGGCTGAGAATGACTGGAGGAATTGTGGGGATGGGTGAAGAGTTTTCTGGGATTGCTGGAGAGTTTTTTCTGAGATAGCTATGTCCCCCCTTTATCTTCATGCTCAGCCAATGGCTTTAGGAGACAAACCAAGGGCATTGTTGGGTTTTCTTCTCTGCCCAATGAGACATCCAGGTAACATGCTCAGTCTGCCTCCCTATTGCTATTGGTTCTGCCATGCTGAGAAAGTAATCAGAAAGGCTGCAACAACCTCCCAACTGCTAATATGCCTGCTACTCTCTTTACCACCATCTCTCTTATGAAAGTGACCTTTGGCATTGGTTGCTTGCACCCTAAACTTATTTATATCCGGTCATTGGCCTAAAGCCAAGGTTTGTAATGCTTTATGATGGTTTTTTGTTGCTAAAAACATGTTTGAATTAGATTTTCGAAGGTTGAAAAAATGGATCGAGCAAGGCAAAATGCCTTACTATATCGATACAAACCATGTTGTATCGATACACAAGGCAATTTTTTTCCTGAGTATCGATACAAGGAGTGTGTATCGATACTAAGAATAAAAATTATTTACAGTCTCGCAACTTTAGAGCCCTGTATCGATACTCCATGGACTTGTATCGATACTCATGCTTGTGTATCGATACATTTTACCAAAAATCACAACTTTAGCTACTGCCAAGACTTGTATAGATACAATCATGCTAGGTATCGATACCACACCTTAGGTATCGATACCAAACCCTCATGTGTCGATACTACACATGGAAATTCAAAGTTTTGGTAACGTGAAAGCCTCGTGACAATGTTTAAGCACCCATATGACCTGCATATACCTTAGGTTCCTCTAGTTGTCTTATCTTGGTCACAAAGAGATGAAAATTGGCTCGTGTACTCACCTGAACGATTCAAATGACACCCTAAAAATAACCTGTGATGCCTCGTTTTTGCATTTTTCTTTAAGGCGGTCTATAGGCATTTTAGACCTTCCCCAAAAAAACTTTTGTTTCTATATATATATATTTTTTATTTTGTCACCTTTTACCTAACTCCTAAGATACCAAAAACTGGTCTGGACAAAATGAGATGTCTACACGTATGAAACCAGTATAAATAAGGGTAATCCCATTGTGTTCAAGGCAAAAAATAATAAATTCTCTTTTTTTTTTCAATTGAGAGTAATTTCTCTTTTCTAATTTTTGTGCCACTTTGTTTGTTGAATTGATTGAATTTTTTCCACTATATGAAATGCTATTAACATGGAGTCTACGTTGATGGTGCAGCCTCAAGAGAAAATGGGGGAAGGGAAAGATGAGAAAATCAAAGGTATTGCTTAAAATATATAGTCATCATCTTTTCTTTTTGGCCATTAAATAGTGACCTAGTTTGTGGCCTATTAATGACATATAAAATGCAGTTGAGTTAAAGTCCACCTTGATGATGTAGCCTGAAGAGAAAATGGGGGATGGGGATGATGACAAAACCAAAGGTATTCCTTAAATTTTGTAATCATCATCTTTTCTTTTTAGCTATTTAGAGAGCTGTTCAGAATCAAAACAATTGAATTGAAATTTCTTTTGATTTGTGAAATGCAGTTGAGTTGGAGTCTACCTTGATGATACAGCCTGAAGAGAAAATCGAGGAAGGGGAAGATAAAAAAAAAAAAAAGTTACTCCTTGAATTAAGTAGTCACCATCTTTTCTTTTTGTCTATTTACTAAGGAATGAATAAGACGGCCCAAAAAATGGGAGGCACTTGGAGGTAGCATTTTTTTCCCCTCAAATTCTATTTGGCTTTACCCTTTACTTATTTATCACTAGCAGTCATAATTATCTTGGAACGTAATGTCTATTAATTTTCCTTGTTTTGTTATCTTTTACACGCTTTAACAGAGAATGATATCGGCCAAGACTCAAGTGATTTCTCCAATAGTTATGGGATTAATTTCTCTCTTTATTGTGATGAAAATTTGTTACTTGATTCTTTATGCAGCTTTCGGTTTTCTAGAGTAAGTAGATTTTAAAGCTCTTATGGAACTGGTTTGTGATATTTCATTGCTACACGATGTACAACCACAGTGGCACAAGGTATTGTTGTCGGGTAGATCTCAGCATAATGATCTGGTAGCTTTGCTACTAGAGGTCCTTAAATGGTAAGTGAGGCCTTTCTTTGGCTTGACGCTTTTTTTTATGATCATTAATCAAATTATTTGCTATCAGATTGAATGATACAATTTTATTTTTTCTGCAACAGTAATAAGTCTATAGTCCCTTCTATTTATGGATTCCGTAATCTCTGTTTGTTTGAAGCTTACTTGACTCTTGATGAGGCTAACAAATTCAGAGGTTAGTTCCGTCAGTTTGCATGCCAAACATTTCAGTTTTCCTTATTCCAAAGTACCTTTCTTTTGAATTGACCCTCTTTCCTCTCTCCTCCACCCCATTAGTTATTTTGTTTTATGTTTTGAGGATTGGAGGAAGTCGAGGGTGTTTCAATGCTTTTAATGGATGAATATATTTGGAATGCAAAACGAACCAAGTCTAGAATTTCACAGGGTCTACAAAAACCAAAGAAACTAAAACTTAGCACAGTTCTGGTTTACTTGCTGCACAATTTTTTGCCCTTTGGTTTATCTAGTGTGCTGTTTGTTGAAGACATGGGATCTATATTATGCTTGTGGCAGGCAGCATGCTCTGGAAGCGAAGACTAAACAAAGAGAAATGGATGTATAATGAAGTTATGCCTCTCGTAACCTTCAATTATTTGGATATGTGGTATGTATATTGCATTCTGCCAAGAGTGGTTCATTGCTTATGTTTTGGAATCCTTGCAAATCCTTGGTTATTTTTGTATGTTAATTTGGAATAGGGGTGTGTGCACGAGAGAGTGATATGCTTTGACAACAAAAGATTGGAGAAAAGAAATGTAGTCATGTTGGGTTGGCTTTTAAGAAAACGACAATGACTAAGAGACTGCTTTGAAAAGAGAGTTACATGCTGGATATTTGAGGTCCTCCTAGTGAATATCATTGTCGCATATTACAATTAAAATGCCATTGACCCGGTGAAATGTGCCTTGCCTGATCAAACTAATTTGTTTGCTAGATGGATTTGTTTTCTTCATTCCAAGTCATTTAAAAGAGGGTCTTGTAAAACATCTTCTAGAGAAGCCAACTCTTTTTTTATCACTTCAAACCATGATTTTAATGCCAACTTTCCCTTTTGCAAATGAACCACAGTTTCATTTTTAGATTTGGTGGATACTGTTTTTCTAAGGGCTATGGAAGTGCAAAGTCATATACTTAAAGAGTAATTGAACATAAAACCTAACTCTTAGATTGTTATATTTTCCTTTTGAATTCTCTTTATTCTCTCACTTTAAACAGATTTGGAGCTATGGAGGATCAACCAAAATCTTGGACCTGACTGGTCACGGTCTTGGAGTCTAACATTTTAAAATCCAAAAATTTACCGACCATAAATTTCTTTATTCCAGCATCCTCAGTTCTATATTTTGGTCCAAGGACTCCCACAGATCTTTTGCTGTCTTCATTGGACTATACACGTTATACAACGAGTTGTCCAAAGCATTGAGGATGTAGTTTTTGCACAGAAAGTTCGAGTGCTTCCACGCTTTAACTGAAGCTATAGTTGTAATATCCATTTCCCCTTCCTCAAGAACCAGGGCTTCGGTTAAAAATTTGGTTAAATTGAGGGTTGTCAGATAGAACGACATCTTTTGTTGCCACCTCTTAAAGTCTACCCCATTGAACTTCTCGGGTTTTTCTCCATGCGTAGCATAAGGGGGTAGTTGCACAACTAGTGCACTTGCATTACCGATACTCAGATCAACCATCTGTTATACAAAATAACATGATCAACTTAGTCACACTTGAAACACTTGTTTTGAAACAAGTAATCCCATACCCAATTTAATATATTAATAATATAAACTAAATATGAACACGGAAATAAACTTAATAATTGGTTGATTGGCAAAACAATTAATAATTTATAATGGTGTGTATAATTATATATACGTAGAAATTACCAAAATCATAAATATCTACAACTAATATAGAGATAAACTAGAAAAAAAAGAACGTGTTCTTTAACATATGAATGAAGACAAATCGATAAGAACATATACTGGTTCAACATATAATTACTAAAATAAATAGATATAACACATATAATAATTATATAATATAAAACTTAATATTTGACTATCACAATACCAAAACAAACTTGATGGATTTATAAACAAAACAAGTACAGTACATGTTGGAATAAAAAATTAATATAAACATTTCATGACAATAAACCAACACCAAGCGCATCAATAGAGCATATGTCAAATCAAAATTTACGAATACAAAACTTATAAAACAATCGACTAGTAATAGGCAGTAGGAAATCAATATAAAAAGTAAACATTTATATTCTGATTCCTATTAAATACAAAATTATAACGAAAATCGAAAAATTGCAGAAATTAGAAACATAGACAACATGCAGTATTTCAAAACACGAAGACAATGTTTTAGACAGTAAGTAATATACTAGAATATACCATAAACGTCTTAAGTTGTTGGAAAAATTTCGTGTCTAAAAAATTAAAGACACTGTAAAACACGTAAACTAGTTAAACGATACTAATCTGAATCATAAATGAAATTATACAAAATTATATTATCGGAAAAGAAATTCAAAAAACAAATTTTGATCGAGTCAAGGTTTGTAACCTCTGACCTTAAGACGTTTATTGTCTGTCCAAACGTGCTCGATAGATTTTGCAATACGTCTCCTAGACCTCTTCGATCTTGTTACCGGTTAATAACACTTTCAAGCGGTAATACAGCGAATTAAAAGAATGATATGATTTTTTCTCTTGAAAATGACACAGCACACAATGTTACAAATTGGATGCACAGCCTTCCTTTTTTTCTTTTTGTCCCTCGTTCTTTTCTTGAGATTTTTCCTATCTTTTTTAACCAAAACCATGAAAGTCGTTTCAGGCAATGTACTTAATGCTGTAATAGCAATGGACAATAGTTTCAAAACCAAGACATTAAAGCCATAAAAACTTACGTTTTTATCATTAAAAGAAACAAATTGTTTTAAAATTAAAACAATTTCAAATTAAGGTACGTTTCAATACTAAAATCGGTTCAAAAAAATTAATGCTTGAAACTGTTATGGAATTGTTTTATCGGATGACGAGTTAACATTTTCTTCCCCTTCAAACAGGTAATTTGAGAATAATTTCTCATTCACCTCAGATATCAATCGTGTAAATTAAACTTACACCATGAATCTTGATACGTATATCACATAAACAACTTCGTACAGATATACGTATTTCGTATTTATATACTATTCAAATGTTATTGATATCCAACATTGTCTCCGTTCCGAGAGTATGCTGTCGCCACAAGCATAATATAGATCTCATGTCTTCAACAAACAGCAGACAAGATAAACCAGAGGGCTAAAAATTCTGGAGCTCGTAAAGCATACCTATGCTAAGCTTTTATACCTATGCTAAGTTTTTGTTTCTTCAGTTTTAGTAGACCCTTAGAAATTCTAGACTTGGTTCCTTTTGCATTCAGACCATTCTCCTCCATTTGAAAGCATTGAAACACAATTGACTTCTTCCAATTCTTAAAAATCAAAAAGAATTGGGGGGAAGTGAGGACGGGAGGTCAATTAAGAAGGAAAGGGTACCTTTGCGTAAGGAAAACCTAAAAGAGAAGGAGCAAACTGACAGAACTAACCCCTGAATTTGTTTGCCTCGTAGTAAGTCACGCAAGCTTCAAACAAAGTGAGCATACAGAATTGATAAATAGAAGGGACTACAGACTTACTGCTGTTGCAGATAACAAAAAATTGTATCATTCAATCTGATAGAAAATAATTCAATTAATAATCATAAAAATAGTGTTAAGAAAAAGAAAGGCTTCATTTACTGTTTAAGCACGTCTAGCAGCAAAGCTACCTGCTAATTACGCTGATACGTCCCTTAACGAGCATACCTTGTATCACTGTGGTTGTATATTGTGTAGCAATGAAATATCACGAACCAGTTACAAAAGAGCTTTAAAAACTACTTACACTAGAAAACTGAAAGCAGCATTAAGAATCATGTAACAATTACCCTTTGTGGAGCACTACAAAGAGAAAAATTAATCCCATAAATATTGGAGGAATCACCAGAGTCTGCGCTGATATTTTCCTCTGTTAAATCGTGAAAATGATAACAAAAAACAAGGAAAATTCATAGACGCTAAGTTCCAAGATACTTGAGACAGCTAATGATAAATAAGTAAAGGGTAAAGCCAAATGGAATTAGAGTCCGAAAAACACAAAAATACTGCCTCCAAGTGCCTCCCATTGTTTTGGTCCATCTTATTCTTCCTTAATAAATAGACAAAAAGAAAAGATGATGACTCATGAATTCAAGCAATACCTTTGTTCTTTTTTTATCTTCCCCTTCCCCGATTTTCTCTTCAGGCTGTATCATCAAGTTGGACTCCAACTCAACTGCATTTAATTGGCCAAAAGAAATTTCAATTCAATGGTTTTAATTTTGGGGGATTTTGAGTCTAAACAGTTCTCTGCATAGCAAAAAAGAAAAGATGATGATTGGGGAGTTTCCTTTTCCGAGCAGCATTCTAAAATCCAAACATTTTCATGTATGATTTGAAATTGAATTAAATTAAATTTACTTGAAATCCTCTATCATTTATCCTAAAATCAACAAAAATAAGAACATTTGCATCCATAGAACACAACTGATAATGGGAATAGGATTGAAAGTCAGAAAGAATAAGCACAACTTCGAAAAATACGGACTACAGGAAAGGCTGAGAGCTAAAACCTGAAGGCGAGAAGGAGAAGGAGCATTTTTGCAAGGGAATGAAGCCATGCTTCTCCAGAAACCACGGCGGCGAAGGCAGCGTTAGAGATCTTCCATAGTTTGATTGATTTGGTAATTGATAATTTTCTTTACTTCATATGCTATAAATATTCATACGTTAAGTTTTGCGTTTATTCGTCAGCTTGGAGTATCAGAACTTCGTAATATTATGTTTATATTATTATATTTATATTTATATTTATGCTATATATAGTTAGATTACGACATACCTATTATGTAGATAGATGAGAAAATTTTGAATAAAAAAATTATAGATATTATTAGTGGGCAGTTATTTTATAAAAAAGTATATTTAATTATCCATAAATTCATATTATTTTTAATTTATATTTTAAAAATTTTAAGTTATTTAATTGATTGAGTTGATATTCGATTAACTTGTAAAATTAATTTAGTCTACCTTTTAATATAGAACAGATATTCTGATATGCACAAATTTAGTAAGGATAAAAATATAAAATCATTGTAGAAATATAAAATTAAGAATAAACACATCTTTTTAATTTAAAAGAATAATTATTTATATCTATACTTTGACTAAATTTGGTGTCACGAGTCAAGTGACATCAATTCAACTAGTAAATTGATTAAATATTTTATAAATTAAATAATTTATACTATTATAAAATCTATGATTGAATCGTGATACCAACTCAGTCGAAAAAATTATCTACAACTAGACTTGAGCACACCAACTGTGTGGTTAAAAAAATAATTTTTTTAAATATCTTTAAAAGAGATTATTAAATTAAAATGTAAAAATATATAGATAAAATTTTCAAAAGTGGGTAGTTACTTTTAGAAGTCAAATTAGTGGGCACTTTTTTGCGTGGATAGATGAAAAATATTTTAAAATATTTTAAAAGGAAAAAATTTAAATTGGAGTGGGTAATTTTTTAACAAATGGGTAGTATTTTTTTAAAGAAGAAGTGAGTAATTTTTTAAATTTAAAATTTTTTTAATATAAAAGTAATTAAATGTACTTGAAATTATTATTTTAATATGGTTTGAGGGTAATTTCTTTGATTAAGTTGGTATCTAACTTGTAATATCAATTCAATCATTTTTTTTTTATAATAGTTACATTATATATATATATATGTATAAATATAGAAAATCTCTTGAATTAATAAAAATAGTAATATATATCACCTATATTTCTAAATTGCCATTACAAATATTTTATTATTAATTAAAATTAGTCAATTTATAAGTAACAATTTTAATTTCATTGAAAGTTTTTCATTAAATATATTTATTTGATAATAAATGAAAAATACTGAAATTTTAAATTGAATTACATTATTTTAAAATAAAATTTATATTGACCTTTTATTTTCATAAATTTAATTTTATATTAAAAATAAAAAAATAAATTTATAAATTTAAATATTGAACAAAGTTTACATATTTATTAATTTTAGTTATAAGTAAATATATAATTACATAATTTTAAAATAAATAAAACAACAAATACTTACGTATGACATGCGTGACAACAAATAGTAGTAAAATAAAAAATATATATTTATAATAATATTTGTGTCTTTACTATTCTAATTTCATAATTAAAAATAAACCTTTTCAAAACTATTTGTATTTCTAATTAATAACTATCAAATTAACTTTCTCTACCATATATTTTTAATAAATTATTTTCTCTTCAAGGTGTATCAATTCTAGGTTTCTTAAAAAAGCTACATCTCTTATTATATACACTAATTTTTTGACAGATGCATTTAAAATAAAATTTTATTAATAAATTTTTACAATTAAATTTTTTTAATAACCTTTAACTAATCAATTTGATGTAATAATTTTAAAAATATGTAATTGATAATTTAATTTAATTGTAAGTTAATATGTTGAATTGCTGCAATTATTTAATATAAATATATAATTTCAATTAATTACTATAAAGTTGATGACATTTGTAAATATATATATGTAATTTTCTACACTTAATCAATAAATTATATAAATTTTTATAGTTATAACTATGAATTATACTGTTATCTTCCAACATTTATTTCTATATTAGAAATTAATTATTATTTTGTATATAATTTACTGTTATACTATATGTAATATTTGTGTTATGAATTATTTATTACTATATTATAAAGTTTTTCTTATCTGTTACAATTATATAATTAAAAACTGCTATGTTATACATGATATACTATTATTTTTTAATCATTTATATTTCGAAATATAAAATTTACTACTTTGTTATCAATGATTTACCAAGTATCAAATTTTTTTACTCATAATTTTATTTAATAAAATTTTCAGTATCTAAAATTACATAAGTTGATAATTAATTATTAGTTAACATGTTAAGTTAACGTAATTTCAAAACTTAAATGTGTAATTACAGATAAATATTATAAATAATGAAATTTTGTAGCAATATAAGATTTTTTATCATTTATTATTAGCTTATGTAATTTTTAAAAATATAACTATTGAATTTATTTTTATAATATCCATTATTTACTACTATATTATCTTCTAGTAAACTATACAGACTTTCACTGGTAATTTTATTTTAATAAGATTTCTAATCTAAAAACATGAAATTTGATGACCTAATTGTAAGTCAACTGCCAAATAAATATAATGTCAAAGCTTAAGATATAATTAAACTTTGGTATTATAAAGATTATGTTATGTTATCAATAATTTATTGTTAAGCTATCTCGAATTATAAATGTATCAAGATTTATATAAATGTATAATTTATTAAATACGGTTATGATATAAAAAATAATATGAATATAAATACACATGTATAAAGTGTCAAGCAATTTGAATATTATCAATTAGACTTACAATTGGTTGTAATGTGGCAAACAATTTGAATTGTGCCAATTAGATTTGATAATTTTTGTCAAGATTAGCACAAAAAATAATTAAAACTCAGTACACCACAAAAAAAAAAAAATACTAACAAAACACAAATGCACAAATGTAAAGTAATTAAAACAAAATGTAACACCAAAAAATAATTATAACACCATATAAAAGTGTCAAAATTTATAATTGTAAAATAAAAAGATAACACAAATACAGCATGTGATAATTATAAAAAAAAAAACCTTGAGAAAAACTTATAATACAAATACTATAATAATATAAACTTCCAAATCATAATTAAAACACTTTTACAATGTTAAGAAGATGAATGTAGTGTAGATCAATAATTTTCACTCTTCAATTAATTTTCAATTTTTTCTTTTATTTTCTCAATGGTCAATTCAATACATATATATATATATATATTTATCTTATCTGCCGAGATCTTCCAACACATGAACGGAAACAATGCGGGCATTTTTCTGCAAGAAAAAATATTATAATTTATTAACCAATCTAAATGAAGAAAGCTTGAAAGAAAAAAAAAATCTGAATTTCCATTAAGGGTTCAAAGCAATGGGATTAGGAATTTGTAAACCAATCAAGATTAGAAAACAAATCGTTTAAGATGATGATTCTAATATCCTAGTGAGTCTAATTTGAACTATATATATATATATATATATAAAACCTTCACATTTTAAATTGCAAAAAAATACAACCATATCAAATATTCATATAATTTAATGTTATCTTTCTAAAAATATTTAAATTTAAAAAGCTAATATAAAAACAATTCGTAATAGGTTAAAAGTTAAAATAAAAAAAATTCAATCATAAAATATTCATATATAATTTAATTAAAAAACAATTTAATAATGTTCCAAAAAATATTTCAAAATATTAAATTTCTTAATAATAATTTAAAGTTAAACTTAACAAATATTCATAAACTTTGCGATGAATTTTTAAACCTATTGAATTTTCAATATGCCAAAATTTTTATAGATCAAAACAAATCTAATGAAATCTTAGAAGCAAGACACTGTATAGAACAGCTTACCAAATAGTGAAAAATCTTTGTTATTAGAGAATTTTTTATAGCTGTTGAATTTACAATATTTCGAAATCTACCCAAGAAAAATAAAAAAATGAAATTTAATAAT
>JBBYHM010000020.1:4186369-4211553 GCA_038381775.1 Adansonia rubrostipa | reverse complement strand
AAATAGCACCAAAAGTCAAAATCATCACCAAATAATCAATATGTGGTTCAAACAACTTGGAATCACCCATCTAAGGCTTTAAAAAATTTTGGAAATTTATTTTTAAGCCCCTGCAAGTTTCACATAAAACAAAATAGTCCAAAACGTCATAAAATCAAGCATAAAAATGCACCAAGGGCCATCATCATATCCAGCCATCCTATATAAACATCAAAAAACAATTTTTCTCATCACATAATTCCATAAATATCAATAGAAATACATGTCCTACTTTCTACCAAGCTTAAATATGGGTGAAATCATGACAATTCATGAACATATCAACATAAATCAACATGAAAATGCCAAGGAAAATAGCAAAAATACATATACAAATGAAAATGATATTATGTCCACCAACAAACACAAATTATCCTGATGAAAATTAATTTATTGCTAATATAAATCAAATATAACAACAAAATCAAGAAATTTGATCATGGCTTTCATGCTTGGGCTTTCAACATGTTTGTGCATGGAAGTAATCACAAAGCTCACTAAAAGGAGGAATCATGCATGAAATCAACAAAAATCAAAGCTTTTACAATAGAAACTACCTTAAAAAGCTTAAAAGCTTAAGGAATTCTAATGTTCTTGATTTTTTTTGGTTATGGAAGCATTATGCTTTTTCCCATGAACTATCCTTCCCTTATTTATAGGGGAAGGATTCGGCCAATAGGTGTACAAAATCCCCTTGGCTGAATGGCCTTCTAATTTTTCTTTTATTTTTTTATTTATTTTGTTAATTTTTAACTTTTTTATTTTTTTAGATCTTTTAATTAGATTTAATTAATTAATTTTTGTCATTTTATGTGAATCATCATATATTAGTCATCCACCTAGTAGATGAGTCATAAGCCTAATATTAAGCTTCATAATGATTAAGATAATATTAATTGAATCCCGATTAAATTGATTCTCGTATGACTGAGTTATCAACTTCTGATATTAAATAAATATATACAAATTTTCAAAATTTTTGGAATAAATAAAATTATAATTGAAAATTTCATAAAAAAATAAAGTGAATGGACTAAATTGTAAGAATTAAATGTTATTTATTCAAGAAAAAATTTTATATGATAAATTTAATTACAAATTTAATCACTTAAAAAGTTTAATTAAACATTAATATGAAAATTTATGACCTAAAAGAATTAATAAAAATGTTGGAGAGAAGAAAATCATTAGGCTTTGTTGTAAAATTAAAAAGGGCTTATTAGGCTATGTTGAAAATTCTAAATGGGCTTGTTAGAAAATTCCAAAATAAAATTGTTGGGCCTATAGAAAATAAAATAGGCTTGGCAAGCTTGTTAAGCTTGTTAAGCTTGTTAACAAATAAAATAAGCTTTTAGGTCCCATAAAATAAATTACAAAAACTTAAGCCCATGAAAAATCTTTGGCCCATAAAAAATAGAATTAATAAAGTTTTCATATAAAAATTCAGAAGAAATTTTAAAAAAAAAATTATGTGAAAAAATAATTAAAAATTTTAAACTTATAAAATTTTATAAGAAAAATCCTTGTCAAAGAAAATATTCATTCAAAAAATAGAAAATTCATAAAATAAATTAGAGTTTTAAAAATTAAATTAATATAAATTTAATGAAAGTATTTGAAGAATTTTAAAAATTCTAAACTTAGTAAAATCCTACCAAAAAACTTTACAAAGTAGAAAGTTAAGAAATTTCAAAAATACATTTAAACTTATAAAAAAGGATTGAATTACCCAAAATATTAATCAATAAAAATAAACAAAATAATAAGGATAAACATTTGAAATCCAGAGCAAATTTTACCTCATGATATAAAATGCTAATACATATTCAAAATTTCGCTAGCCAAATATCACAGTATCATGAAAAATTCAAAATTAATAAATAAATATGACAATTTGATATGTCATTGTAAAAATGCCAATGCAGATTTTTTATTGAATATTTTTTTATTTTTTGGAGTGCTTATCGGCATAAATATTATATGGGCATAGATAAAAATTAGACCTGCTCAAGGGCCGGGCTACCCACCCAAGCCCGAAGGCCCGCCCGATATTTGGGAGGGTTTGGACAAAAATATTAGACCCGAATAATAGACTTGAACAAAAAATTATGCCTGATTAAAAAATGGGTTTTGCCTTGGGTTCAACTTTCAAAGCCTAAGCCCGACCCAGCCCGGCCCACTTTACTATTACATTATGTATATATGTATTTTATATTTTATGTATTATGTAATTTTTGTATTATAAACAATACATATATATAATATTATAGTATAAACTTTAAAAACTAAGTTAAATTATTTATATTTATAAACTTAATAATATAATAAAAATTAAATTTTAAAAAATATATATTTTTAAAATTAAATTATAAACAAAATATAATACAAGCAGGCTTAAACAAGCTTAGACTTTCTATTTACAAATATAGGCGGGTTTGGATAAATTTTGAGGCACATGTTTCAAGCGAGGCCGAGATTGGGCAAGCATACTTAATATTAATAACATTCTCAAGTCTAGCCCAAATCCGGCCCGGCCAGGCCCATGAACAGGTCTAGTAAAAATGCACAATAATAGATTTTCAAAGTTTCACAGAAAAACCTCAAAAAATCCCTAATGTTAGGAAATTTGATCATGACACCATATGCAAAAACGAATTTCAAAACCTGATAAGAAATTATTTTCAATATTAATTTTTCTCTTAAATATTTGTAATTTTATTTGAGATTTATTCTTTACAACCTTTTAAACTACACTTTTTCCATCACTTGTATATGCAGCCATCTAGGCATGACTAAATAGGTCTTAAAATGCCTAATTCACCTCAAGGAGGTCGACCCCATTGAGGCAGTCATTAAATTTTTTATTTTAGATATTTTGGATTATCAAAAAAAACCCAACTAAAATTAAACGTTTACAATTACTAGAAATACCTTTTTCTCACCCGATAATGCCAAATAAAGTCCCAGTCAAGGACCACTACCTTTTTATATTTTCTTTAACTTGGGTGCGTCTTCCCATCGTCGAGAAAGGGCACGTGGCAACACTGATGATCCAGTTGAAGGCATTATTGGAGTAATTTGGAATTGAAAAGGCTTCATGAGTAGCTGCGAATTACCTTATAGCTTGTGAGCTTGTTTAAGTAATTCTCATCAATGTTCTTTAGGAAGCAGCTCCTCCTAGCTTAGTCCTTGGTATTCTTATCGCGACGAGGGTTTCTAATCTTCTGGTTGGGAGTTAGGAATGCATTCTATGCATTCTATGAAGAGAGTTCCCAGCATATTGTAATCCCTACGTCGAGATTCCAAAAAATTATTTTACTTTTGGCAAATTTTCTGAAGCCATTTATGGTTTATTTCGAATTTGTTTCTTGATCATTGGTAATTTGGTTAGTGTAGATGGAATTTCTAACATTTGAAGGTTACGAAAATGAGGTTCAAAGCTTATTTGACGTTCCCTACTGATGGAGATTTAATTAATTGACTCTCTAGTCGTAAATAAATGAAATTGCATGTTTTATCTTCGTGTTCCATCATGTAATGTGTGTCGCTGCATTAATTTCATCCGTAGAACTTGCATTTGTTGCTTTACTCTGTAATGAATTGTTTAATATCTGATAATTTTTTGCATGCTTTAGGAAATGCTTCTAAGTATCTAACTTATTGGAGGTTTTGACTTAAAAAACTAGATTGTGTCCATTTCAGTCTGACGTGAGCATTCAATCGATTCAGTTTGTTCAATTTTTTGGCTTTACGAACTGAAATTTTTAGGAGACTCATTGGTGGATATTTGATTATTAGCCAGGATTTTAAAATCACTGCTGCATTTTCTCATTCGTGGAGCGTCATTGACTTGAAATCATTCCAATGTAGTGGACAAAGATGCTTTGTTCTTTGGATGAGCGGACAACAATGGAATTGAATTATGGTGTTATATAGGTTTATTTGCTCGATAATTTGGTGTATAATCCTATGTTTCTTTTTTTCTTCATTTTTCTTGAAATGCCCATATCTTACATATATTCAGACATAGATACGAGAATATGACCCTTCAAGATGTCTCTAAGAACACGAAAAACTTGAAAAAAATTAAACAAATACTCTTGACGGACACATACGTGTATCCAATGCTAATACCTTAGTCTGAGTAACATAGTTATAATCTTAATTTTTGTTTTTGTATTTTCCGTTTATGAATGGTCTTTTGAGTCATATAGGCCTGGAATTATGGTATAGATTCTTTGTTGAAGAGTTATTAGATATCATGTCTAGACTCTGCCTAATATGACTAGGCCTATAGGGTCAAGCGAATTGGCTAAGTGAACCTTGAATCGACTTTTTTCCTTAAAGTATCCACATGTGATACTAAGTTTGATACATATTTGGACATGAATGTAAGTATAATCTTCTAAATATTTAAAAAAATTAGATATTAAATATACCCATATCAAACACATATTTATATCCAACGTTCACTTTCGACTCCAATATCTGCATCTTTTAGGGCTGTTATCTAAACTTGGGTTTTACTGAATGATATGATGATCCAATCGTCTTGAACTTTGATCACATGCAAGTATAACATCCAACACTTGGATTAACTTAACCAAACTTTGGAAAATATTTCAAGGGGCCTTAAGATACACTTGCTATTGAATATTAAAAAGCTTGGTTTGACAGAACATCAGCTTCAGAACCAGAATTAAATCCGTTGAAAATGAATAATATGATTTATATATATACACACATAGATATAATATGGTTTCTATATCGATATAAATGAAGGGGTTTACAAGAAAATGTTTTAACTTTCAAACCCCATTTTAAGAGCTCAATATTTACCCATGTTTGCACTAATTAGGAGACAAAAACAGAGAGAAAAAGAATTAGAAGAAATCTATTATTATAATTCCTACTGCTATAAATTGTTTTACATAGAAAAAGGGGTCTGATTATGATGGAGCCACCCAATCTGGATAATATAGTTTCCCTCAGAGCGTGGAAGCCCCTCGCTTTAATTTGACCACTCAAGAAACCGTCAACAACATGAAAAAATGCATGAACACGTGTTCTTCCATATTAAAATGTATATATATATATATATATATATTTTTTATCTGGTATATAAAAACTTAAAGATTACAAGCATAGAACAAGCTTTCTTCCAACAATTTATTGAGAAAACAAAGATCTAAAGCCAACAACAAACTCAAAAACGTTGTACAATATGAATGATATCATGGATCAGATCAGGCTTTGGAGTTCAAATCTGATCCTACCATGAAAATGATACAACACAACTCAACAAGCAGCTGTTTGCTATGTTACACAGACTCTTAATTTTTACCTGTTTCCAACACATAATCATTTGTAGATATAGTGCTATGATCCTTCAAGTATATAGAAAAACTTGAGCATACTTATGTCGAACACATATCACCATGTGGCTTGCACCCCAAGTCCAGGTAACAAAGGCTGTGGAATCAATTATCCTGGTATAATAGTTGGAGGAAATTGCGCTGGGGATTCTCCCTAAGTAACTCAGTTTCCCTGCTCCAAAGATTTTGATAAAAGCAGATAAACGAGTGATCTTTTCTTTAGGCAATCCTTACTTAGCCAGCAATCTAAAAATGTACTTACTTTTTTATGTTTCTGCCATCCAACTCTCTCAGTCGCAGACTTGAAGTTCTATCCTTCTCATCATGCACTTTTGGCTTCCTGGTGCAAGAAAAGTTCGATATAATTAATACAAAACAAATGCAACGCCATAGAAACATATCACAAGCATTGAAGGACACCATAAATCCCAGGAAAAAGTTAATTCATCCATTCAAGAGGGATGATTTTCAATTTTCATCTGAAGAAAAGAGGTATGTTGGATGACTTTTCCGGGAAAGGTTAAAAAGATGATACATTTTGTATGGTGCAAGTCATAACTAGTTACTGAGAGTAAAGAGTAAGTGTCGGATATGAGTACATGTCTAATATGTATATGCTCAATTTTTTTTAAATATTTTTATATATTTAGAAAATCAAACCCCGTACTCATGTTTGAATATATATCAGAAACATATACTTCAGAGAAAATGAAGAGTCAGAGCAACACTGCTCTATATAAGCAATTTTTTATGTCCCATACTTATTATATTAAAATATATGCCAGAAACATGTACTTCAAAGAAAACGAAGAGCCGGAGTAACATAGCCATATATAAGCCAGCATGTTCAAAAGTTATAACTGGTCAAAACAACTGTTTCTTGCTCAGCACATTCCTCATCAACAAACACTTCAGTATGAGCACTTCCTGCAACAGCCCTTATGGTTCTTGGCATAGGTCTTTGCGGACTCTGAGGAAAAGAGAACTTTATAAAGTTCAATCTCATTTGCGGAATAATCTGAATAAACAAATACATCAAACAATAACAAGAAATTATGCTTTTGGAATTGCAGGAAACCACCTTGTATGATGTCCACTTTGCAGGCATTGCATTATTTTCTTTGTTTCTCTCAGCTCTACCCCCAAGAGTTTACCAAGAGTTTGAACCCGTATTTGGCTTTGAGTGATGAAAACCCCTCATGGCATCTATATTTGTATCATTGTAAATAGAAAATGGAGTTCGATGCACCCTATGAATGAAAACCAATAGAAAAGTAAGTTAAAAACCATAGATGTGCTTCATGGAAAGTGTTCTTGGTAGTTAACTTAGATCCAGCTAAAAGTAGGGTTTGCAACGGGGTGAGGTGGGATGGTTTTTTTCCTTGTCCGACCCCTCCCGATCTTCATTCATATCTATACGAAATACACGTCATAAACCCAGCCTTGTTTTATAGTTATAAAATTAGAAGAGAGGTATTTTGTAAATATCTCTGGTCAAGGCAGGTAGGTTCTATACAAGATCGCCTCCGGCGCAAATCCGAAACTTTAATAAAAAACGGATCCACCCGAGCCCAGAACCCTATGTTAAAAAAAAAAAGACCACAAGATCGGGCTAAATCGAAACCTGACGAGTTCAAAGTTATTTTGTCAATCCTAGTTACAAGAATCAATAACTACTAAAGAGAGGAAGAATTGGTAGCATCTTAATCAATCCTTGAAGCCTTGAAGGGAAATGAAATATATGATAGAATGGGAGATGAGGGAGCTTCATGAAATATTCTTATATTATAAAAAGATTTAGAGAAAGGTGAGAGCACAAACTTAAAAAGTATAAAAATGGTTTGTTTGCTTACTGATCTTGCTTCAACTTATTCCTGCCCAGCTTAAATGTCTTGTTGCCTGTTTTTCCGCAATGGCAGGAATTTTACTTATGTTGTGGAAAAAAAAGCTTTTAAGATGGCAAACTGGCAAAAAAGAGCAAAATGGAAGAACTTACGATTCTCCCCCCTGGCCAAGATGGTTCAAAACTTCGGATTGGTATTTCATCATCCTTCAACTCCTCTTGTAGTTTGGGAAAAGAACTATGTTACTCAAACTATGTTATAAGTGTCAGATATAAGTATGTTCAATTTTTTCTAAGTTTTTTTATGTACTTGAAGGGTCACGTCATCTTACTCATGCCTTGATATATGTCGGATATAGATATTTTAAAGAAAATGAAGAGTCGAAATCAAAACATAGGAAAAGATCGATAAACCGAACATGAAAAATCCTTATAGAAGTAAAAGATCAAATGTATCAGTACATACTAACCTCAGTAGCTCTAGGTCTTCTTATTGAGCGCGCAAGATATTTCTTGTAAGCATCATTCAACTTGTCTAATTGTTGAGCGTTGGAAAAATTGCAAAAATCTTAATTAGATCCAACACATGGATATAAATTCACAATAAGTACAAATGATCAAAGAGGATGGACTTTTAGAACAAAGGAGGGGGAATGAACAATTAATATATTCAACTTTTGGAGTGCTCATACCTAACGATTTGTATATTTATGTCATTTCTGTATTTTATAAATTTTGAGATATTTATTTATATCATATCATATTTTAATTATTTTATCTATGTTATAGTCATGTAATTATATCTAATATTATCACGTCTTCAATTGGTCCTATTTGCTTTGTTAAAGCAAAAGTTTACAATCCATTTGAATGCTATTGGGGTTTGGAAGATATAACTTATTTGTGTATAAATTTTACAAGATGAGACTTTCACCTAGGGCCCAAGATGCAATACAATCAATGCACAGCACATTTCAAAAGCCAAGAACTTAATAGTGTTGCACGTAGGAGAGATTGACTAGAATATGAGCATAAGAACAGCATCATTCTTTAAAGCTATATTACTCGGATTCTTTTTTTCTTAAGTATTCGTATTCGAAACTTGTGTTCAACATATATTCGGACATGGCATGAGGTATGAACCTCCAAATATATGAAAAATTTTTAAAAAAATTTGAGCATATACTCATATTATATACATACTCGTATCCAACACTCACCCTATCCGGATAACTTAGCTTCAAAGTGTAATTTTGGGATCAGAACAACCTGATTGAAATGTTGCAAGCACAAAATTGCTTAATCTATAACACATGGAGGATCCACTAATTCAAATTAGTAGTTAATAATCAAATACCTAAAATATATTAGTTCAAAAAACCTGTTCGAACTTTTTTTTATTACTCCTCATCAAAAAATCTACCATCAAACAAAGTAAACCTTGAGGGGAAAAAAAACATGTTTTACATAAAATGCACTGCATAGACCTGTCATGGATTGGGCAGGTAAGTTAAGCACATCTGGATCGGGCTTAGAAATAATTTTTCTTAATTCGGATTAGTTGAATTATTATTTTATAATAAAAATAATTATTTAAATTTATTATAAAAATATATAAATTTTAATGTAAAAATAATTTTTGATTAATTTTATACAATAATACGAATTTTCGGACAGATCTCGATTCGGGTCTAAATAAAAAATTAAAAAAATTCGTACCGTAGCCTAACCATGGACACACTGAAATATCAGTTGAATCAAATTACAGCGCTCTATCATCAACATTAAAACGTTGAAGACAGCTTTTACCTGGATATCCCAAGATTGAATATATCACTTGCCGCTTCATCTTAGACTTGGATTCCATAAGCAAAGCACGTGATATATGGTATGCTGAATCTGTCTTCCCAATATCATTTGCAATAAGAAAGTTATAAATGACCTCAGCATCACTACAATGCTCAGCCTGCAGACACCATTTCCATTCGACATCAGGTCATCAACTTCACAAACAAAGATTCAACATTTTAAAATCAGAAAAAGAGAGAGAGAGATGAATTATTGAGTTTTATATAATTGTATGGTTGCCATTGATTTACTTTGAAGGTTAAGTAGCATATTTATGCAGGGGCAAATTTAGGAGTTTTGGCAGGTAGATGTGTTTACGGGACAATTCGAAATCCAAAACTTTTTTGAAATTTTTTGTTTGGGCTCAAATTTGGTTTCATTGGCTTAAATTTAATTTTAAAAATATTAAAATATTAAAAATTTATTTTTATATTAATATTTATATATTTTTATAATTAAACTTAAATAAAATATTTTTTATTAATTAAACAACGATTTAAGTTAGAACTGAACCAACTTAAACAAAAAAAATTAATATAAGTCGAGCCTTGAATAGATCTACCAAGGCGTTGTCTTCATAAATTCATGAAAATCATAAGAATTGGACTTTCTAACTAAGAAAAAAAAAAAGAGAAAATTTTAGTTTGGCTCATAAATTAATGAAAATCCAATTAGAAATAACCTTTTTCTATTTTTTTTTTTTTAATAAAAGAAATAGCCTTTCTCCTTAATATGAAGAAAGAGGAAATTCTAGTTTAGCTCAAACATTTTTAATTTTGGTTACTTCTTTATAAAATTAATATGATTAAATTGTTAAACTTGTTAATTTGAAATTTTATCACCGTTAATTTTATTCACTTTAATTTCTTACTTACTTAAAAATTATTATATTTTTACATAATATTTACTTCGTTAAATTAATTTTTTCTTTCCAATCAATCAAAAACATATCATGCCATCAATTATGGTGTGTCAACTAATAATAGAAAAATAATTAAAGAAAATTAAATTATTGCAATCTTTATACAAAATTAACTGTATAATAAATTTTTCTTTTTTATTTTTTTAATTTTTCATTAGAATTACTTTAATAAGCTAAAATTATTGTATCTTATATTTTTTTTAATTTTCCTATTAATCATATTTATATTAAATGCCTTTGAAATAAAATTTATGGACCCAAAGTAAATAAATTAAACAACTTTAAAGTTCAACATAGTTATAATAATTGATCGAAAAGAAGGGAAAGGTGATAGGTACCCACACATTCCAACCAAACTTTGAGGTAGCGAAGATCATCTTTATAACGATCTGGATGCCAAAAAGCCCGAACGCATTGCCCATAGATCAATAACAATACTGAGAAGTCTCCACCAGGTGGAAATGCATATGAAGTAGACAGCTCATACGTCAAATCGAATTAGATTTAGATTGAATTTAAGTATAATATTAATATTAAATATAATTATTTAAATTTGATCTAACTCGAAATATGAGTTTCAAATTTTATTTAAATTCGTTTATATTTATAAACAGAAATTTTAAACCCGTTTAGACCCGCTCATATTATATTTTATTTATAATTTATTTTTAAAAAAATATATTTTTTAATTTTAATTTTTATTAATTTAATAATTTTATTTTATTAAATTTATAAATATAAATAATTTAACTTAATTTTTAAAATTTAGATTATAATATTACATATATATTATTTATATGATAAAAATTACATAATACTTAAAATATAAAATAAATATATATATATAATATAATAGTAAAGTGCGCCTGGCTGGCTGAGCTCGAGTTTTAAAAGTTGAACCGAGGGCTCGGCTTATTTTTTAATCGGGTCTAATTTTTTTGTTGAAGTCTATTTTTTTAGCATAATATTTTTGTCCATACCTTCTCAAATATCGAATCGAATTTTAAGCTTCGACAGATAATTCGACCTTTAAACAATTCTACTCTTAAACCCATTTAATACAACTTAACCCAGAAAAAAAATAAGCCACAAAAAGGCTTTAACAATATCTTAATTTGAATTTCAATCAGTCAAAAATGCAACCCAAATTTATGTCCAACCAAATAGAACAGCGAGGATTCGAATAAAGCTATGTAATAGGAAAGAGTGGTTACTCAAGTCAAGGTTGGAGAGGATCATCCCCTTTATGCTCATCAATTGCCTCAATCAATCTCCTAAAAGATTCGAAGAAGGAAAAAAAATAAATACCTAGATATGAAAATGGATCAAATCTATTATTCAGACTCGAGTATATTCAATATATTTTAAATTTTCATATACTTAGAGTATTATTTGTAAAATCATATTTTCGTACTTATATCAAGATATTAGTTAGATATGAAAGTTAAATACGGATACTTTAAGAACAAATAAGAATCGAAGCAAAAAACAAAAGATTTTGGGAAGAAAACCTTCGGTTTTGAAGGAGAGATTTCTTGAGTTGATAATCGGTGTGAGCTTTGAGAGCATGGTTTAAGAGATCAACATTGCGGCCTCTCTTCAAAGGTCTGACGTTTTGTTTGAAGAGTTCCCATTCGCCGCCCGTTTCCTTTTCGATGTAAGGAACTCGAGTCTATGGATCCATGGCTTCGATGCTACCCTGCTCTGTTCTTCTTGGTGGGGTTTAAAGAAGAAAAAAAAGGGAAAAGCTTAGAATTCAAATTTTGAAATGTTACTTACGACGGCTTCTCGTAAAGCTGCCAATTATATGGGGATTGGATTTTTGGAATGAAATAACGTGGGTTATTGGGCGGGGTTGGTCCGGGCCAAGCCGATCTATTTTTATATTAAAAATTATTAAAAATTAAATTTTAATTATTAAAATTAAATTTGATAATTTTGAATATAATTAAAAATATGAATATTAATAAAAAATAATTAAAATATAATATAAAATATGATATTATACAAAAATATAAAGATAGCTATCATGGAAAGAAAAAAGCTCTATAAGCTATGTTTGTAAGATGACACCTGCTTAGTAAACTAAATTTAAAAAAATAAATAATAAATAAGACAAATTTCACTTTAAAAATCTTGCTTGTGGAGTTTTTTTTTCACTTTTATTATATGAGATAATTATTTAAAATGTAACATAAATATGAATGTATTGAAAATTATAAAACACAAATTATTATCATGTTAAAATTTATATAATTATGATATAATATAAATATACAAATTATCAAATTTAATTAGAACTAAAAATCCACATTTTACCAATGTTAAGTTTTTTTTTCCTTTTTTTTTAATTTCCAATTTGAAATTGAATAATTTAATAAAAATGTAGATTATAAATTTAATTATTTTTTTTATTGTGGGATTTTGTGATATTTGTACATTGATAAAAGAAAAAACAAATTGGTTCCTATAATTTCAAGAATAAAGTTTGCATTTATCTGCAAAGATTTAATAGAAAAGCATTGAAATTTTGGCAGATTTGTTTTTCCTCTACATTCCAATTGTAAAATAAAATTAAACTGTAAAAAAATAAAATAAAATAATCAATTCATTAAAATTAACTTGTAATATATTCTTAATCGTAGAATTTTTGTGATTAAATAAAAAATATAATGCGCAACTTTCAACTTATTTTCTAAAGAATCTTATTTTTCTATCTAAACTTATTTTTTTAATTTAATATTTTATCTAAATCTTTAAAAATATCAATACAAACCTTCAAATTTAAAGAAATAACTCGTAGCTTGGATGACAATACTCAAAATTATAACACCAAACAAGAGAAAAATACTTTCCATTAGACTAGATAAGTTTATAAGCCGAGCAGCTAGTTTTATTATACTAAAATTTTTATTTAAATTTAATTATAAATAATAATATAAATTATATTTTAAATATTATTTAAAATAATAATATAGACTTTTAGGTCACCTAAACCAAACTTAAAGCTAAATAAAAAATATATATCAAATTACGGTTCAATCCATAAATATCTCTACTTCCCTAAATAGGGCCTTGACCTTACTTAGAGGTGAACATTCTGTTAGCTCGTTCGATTCAGTGTCAAAATTTTTTAAATCAAATAAACTTTCAAAATCGATCGAATCGACTAAAAAATATCTCAAAACCAAAATAGTTAAATCAAATTTAAATTAGTCGATTTAATGAATTTTAAAGTATTAAAACATAAATTATTTATATTATTATATAATATATATAATATAAATGATATAATATAATATATCATTTATATTATATAATTTTAAATTATTATATAAATATAATTTTATTTATATTATATATAAAATATAAATAAAAATTAGAAGAGCTAGTTTATTCTATCTATTTTGTTATTAATTTTAAAAATTAATAATTAATTAAATTAATCAAATAAATCAATTTTTAAAACCTATTAATTTTAAAAATTAAATAAATTTAATTTAATTAACTAAAATTAATCAATTTAATTTATTAAATTAATTTAAATCCAGGAATTTAACACGTACAACTTACATTGGTTTCTGTTTGAAACATGCGTGGACTTCGTGTGACATGTGGATATGGAAGCACCAGTTGATAAAAGCAAAGTACAAAGCAGGCAAATCCCATTTCTAACCCGCCTTGATCTTATCTCAAAATCGGCCAAAACAATACTCTTTTTTGACAATGACAAACAGCCGCCTATTTCTTTGATCAAAACAAACCCCCCAAAGCAAAACTCCCTTATTGCCAACTAAAGCAAGAAAAACAAAATTTGTTACCTGACATCAATCATGGCAACTCTAAGTTTTCACTCATGTTTTTGTTCAAATCCAAGGCCGTCATCAGCTTATAATTTTCATTGTAATAACAATGGTGAAAAAAGGTTAGCAAGAATGGCAGTCAAAGCCATGGGAGGAGGAGGAGCAGCCAAGTATAAAGGAACTCAGAAGAGGGAGAAGCAACTCACTGAGATGATTGAGAAAAAAGTGACGGAAGCCATGGAAGTTTGCAAAGGAAATCAGACTTCTGATGAATGTAAAGTAGCTTGGGATGAAGTTGAAGAGGTAAGTCAGGCTAAGGCTCATCTTAGGGTTAAACTTGAAATTGAAAAGAAAGATCCTTTGGAACCTTTCTGCCAGGAGAATCCTGAGACTGATGAGTGCAGGATCTATGAAGATTGATGAAAACAAATCATATTTGAATCCTATATTATTCGATCTTAAATATCAAATATAAATATAAGTTGAATATTTATATTTTTTAATTTTTATGTATTTAAAAAAAATTTAAATATTATATTTTATACCCAATGTGTACAGTGTTATATACATATACTTCATAAAATATTAAGAGTCAAAGCACAGAGCCTAAGATCTGCTAGTTAGTAATTGAGAAGATCTGTCTAACAATTAAACCAACTTTGTTGTGGGGGGATTGTTAACTTGTAGTTGATTTCTTATTGTAAGTGTATGGTATGGATCTTTATTGTTGTGCTATTTTTCTATCAAGCTGAACTTATGTTGTAAAAACTAGATTAGATCATGTTTCTTGGAGATAAAAACTTGAGGTTAGAGTAGTTGATGCAAAAACTGAATAGGTGGATTCGATCAGTTCAATCCTAAATTAAAGTTATGTTCCGTTTGATGTTGAAGAATTAGAATAAGTTGAACGAACTAAAAGCTGGTTCAATCTGTAAAAAATTATATTGAATTAATAAAAAATTAATTATATTATTTTAATTTTATTTATAATTAATGAAATTTAAAATTATAATTTTTTAGTGGTATATTAAACATCGTATCATTAAATTAAAAGCATAATTTTTTTAATTATTAATTAAATTTAGAATTTATTTAATAATAAACTTAATGTTTAAATATGTATAAACTATATATATTATATCAAACTGTAGTTCAACCTATTGGATCAAAAATTAAAAATTTGATCGATTCAACTTTTAATTATTTTTTTAAACCTGGATTCTTCACAATTTTTATGTATTTTGATGGGATTTTTGAATTTTGAATCCTTGTAGATTTTGAGTTCTAAACACCAATGTCTTTAACTGGTGGATAATGGTGAAGCAAATATAGGCATTGAACCTGGTTTTGTTGTGTCTCAGCAGTCGTGATGGGTGTCTTTGGAAACACTTGTTTCGATCAATTGAACTACAGAACAATATAATCAAAACAATGCATTCACCCTATGTTGCTCTTGAATTTTCAATTTTTTTAGGTATCGGTCAGTCTAGAAAAGATAAATCAGATCGTTTGGTTGAATAGACTAAATTGAAAATTAATAATCGATTTTGTTCAGTACATAATATTAAATTATTGCATTTTTTGAATTGGTAGAAAGTTAGTAAAGATTGCTAGAAACATAAAAAATCGTAAAATTTTGTTTTAAATTTTTTATATAATATGTTATAAAATTCAAACTTTTAAACTTTAAATTTATATTAAAAATTATATCGTTTAATTTTTATTAAATATTTATTACATTTAATATTTTTTTACAATTAAAATTATATACTTATTATTTAAATTTTTTATTTTAATACAATTGGTTTGTTCAATAGGTCCAATTGATTAGAGAGGTTGAACTAATAATTGGAAGTCTCATCGGTTTGACTTTTGATTCAATTTTTTAAACATTAATATTTATATTTTATGCGTATTTAATGTATATTCAAATATGGTTATGGAGATACCATTCTTAAAAGATTCTCTTAATGCATGAAAAAATATAAAATATTAAACATATTCATATTTAATACATATTTATATTCAATATTTATACCTGAATCTAAATAATATATGTCTCCGACTAATTTTAACGTTCAATCAGGCAAGCGTCTGTCACTATGGCGGATCAACTCAAAATGAAATTTAATTTAACAATAACCAAGTTCTCACCTTCTGTGTCAAGCAATCAAACTCAAAATGAAATTTAATTTGACAATAACCCAGTTCCCTCCTTTTGAGTCAAGCAATGACACAGTTCCAAAACCCGATCAAATCCTTCAAAGAACAGTGTTGGGTCTTAATAATTTTGGGTTTAGTTAATTCTAGAAGCAACCTTATGTAAAATGGCATTTAAATGAGAGTACTCATTTTAACTATATATTTAGCTTGTTTGAAATTTTAAATATTTATATTTAATATTTATTTTTTAACATATATTTAAATATAAATATAAAAATATAATTTTTAAAAATAATTAAATATATTTATACCAAAAATATACTTAAATCCATCTTTCATCCCATTACACCATGATCTTTTGTTGATTTTGAATACTCATTACCTTTTTCAACAGCACACATTTTTGGAATTATGGGGCAACAATAATAATAAAGGTATATATTAGACAAGCTAAATAATATATGCTAAATATATATTAAGTTTTCGGCTGCAGGGAGCTGAGATTTAAATTACTGTAATAGATATATTTTCGTATCATATTTATTGTAATTATAAATATAATAAATATTATTATAATTAATGATAGTAAAATTGATCATGAATATTTATTAAAAAAAACTCAAAATTATAAAATAATAACTATAATATCGAATTATAATCGTTATTTAAATTCCTAACCAGTCTCTCACATTTGTCCTCTACTCTAGATAATTTCGAGGGTAACTTGCAAAGTGACATATTGCCTAGCCTTTAGATTCTCACTCTAGGGCACATAGGCACAGATACGTTATATGAGTATAACACAACACTATGATATGAAATTTTTTAAAAAAATTATACAATAACAAAAAAACTATTATTTTTTACAATAATATATAATAAAAATATAAATTTTACACTTTTCAATTAAATATTAGAATGCAAATAATATTTTGTTTTTTCTTATCAAGAATAAATTTTTATTTTTTAAATTTATTTTTAGATTTAAAAACTTAAACTTTAAACAATCTGTTAAAATCATATTGCTCATTATTAATTTCATATTTGATAAAAAAATATAAAAAAAAATTTATCTCGTATTTAACCATATTTTAATTATGTTTTAATTGTATTTGATTATATTTTTATTCTTTTAATGTATTGGAGCCGCTTCTGTGTCCGACAATAGAACAGTCCCCTTACAAAAGTCTCATGCTTCATGGTTCCTTAGTGAAGTGTGGAAGCTGCAAAAGCATTGAATCACTAAAATTGTAAAAGCCCTAGATTTAATGATTCAGAGATTCGGTAATTCAGTGATTTGAAATTGCATTTTAATGATCAGTTTGATCCAATTTAAATCATAATTAATTAAATAAAATAATAATTTTATTTAAATTTAATTATAAAAAATATAAAAATAATTTTTTATAATTATAATTATTTAATTATAATTCAAATATATAAACTGAATCATACTAAATTCATACTTTAACAATAATTTAAAAAAAAAATCGAATCACGATTTAATCCGTTAAGCAGCCTAGTAGAAAAACAGGAGCAAATCTTGCTGGTCTGGTTCCAGGTTCCGAACCACATGCTGTCTGGAGAAGTGGGCTTGAACGCAGTGCATTTGCTTTGACATGCAGGAAGGGAGAAAATTCAACTGGACCTAAAAGGTCCAATATACAACCAGTAAATTTTTCATATTTTTTTTTTAAATTTAAATTAAATTCAATTAAATTTGATTTGATCTAAAATTTTATATTATTATTAATAAATTAATTATAAATTTAAAATATTAATTTTATATTAATATTTATATAATTTTATAATTAAATTTAAATTAAAAATATTTTTTAATAATATTAAATAATTAATCAATCGAATCTATATTAAAAAAACTCATATTTAGAGCTCAATACGGATCAACTAAACCTGCCGACCCAAGTGATTAGCCAAGCCCTTGGACAAGCCTAATTGTGCGTATGGCATCATGTTACCTAAATGCAATTTTTGGTGTGATTAAACTCAAAAAATATGTAATCGCACCCAATTTTGATTTCGTTTAAATCTGAACGAAGCTTAATGAAATGAAGCTTAGATTTAGAATTATTGGACACGATAAGAATATTACATGAAAAAAATTAAAATAAGATAAATATGAAAAAAATTAATACGAACAAGATACGAATAGACCAATGTCTTAAAATCTATATGATATAAATTTATTTACATATCAAACTTTATACAAATATAAAATATCTTAAACACGATTATAATATTATAAAATATATAAATATAATATAAATATACGAATTATTAAATTTAAAAAAATTTTAAAAGTTTCCATGTTAAATTTTGATTTAAACACCAAATCTAAAATCAATCATCATGTAAATACAATAATCCACAAAAGTCCAGACGGACATCTAACTTTTAGATAAAGCTTTTAGATGAAGAAATATTAATTTGGAAAAACATGACACAAATTGAAAATAAACAACGTCGGCACAGCAATAGCAGCCAAAGTTGAACGTGACTAGAATTGGAGCAGTATTAAAAATATATATTTTTTGGAGAATAACATTAAAAAAATAATGGAAGTTTTTTTTTGAATGATTAGTTATGTTTTGTACAATAATATATATATATACACTAATAATAAAGAAGTATTTAAGTTTGTGTTATGAGTTAATCGAAAATGAATTTAATCACTAAAATGATAAAAAAATTAAATTATAAATAAAATCAAGAATATTTCTAAGGTTATATATAATTTAATTTTTTTTTTAGTAACATTACATTTCTTAGTTAATCTATTTCTTTTTTCCACTTTTCTAAAAAACTATAACTTATAAAAACTACAACTTACAATTTTTTTAAAATTTTTCTACTATTTTCATTTTTTTCTCTTTTAATTATTTTATTTTTTATATATTATTTAATTATTTATTACTTCACTCACGTAGTAGGTGTACATAGGACTAGCATATTTAATTTTATTTATGTCTATAATATATTAAAAAGGCCGTTCAGTTAATATCAGGAATTAACTAAGCACTAACTCAATTAACAAAATTACTTAAATACTTTTTAAATGATATTAAAAAATATATAAATTTAAGAATAGTTATATCTTTTTTCTTATTTAATAAACTATCCACTGATATTTTTTAAAAAAACATAATTTATTTTTTTTATTTTTTTTAACTCACCAACTACATAGCTAACCGAGTTTGATGTCACTAATTCATTTTTTTACTACCTCAATTATTGAAAAAAACATAAAATTTAAATTAAATTATAATTAATTTATAGAATAAATGGTAAAAATATCATTCCTTATAGGATTTAAATATTTTTAATCAATTTTGCTTTTAAAATATTTATACATAAAAAACCACCCATTACTTTAACTTTAAGAAGTTCCTTTTTTTATTTTTTATATTTTTCTTATGAGTATGCTAAAATCTAATTATTAATAAATTAATTGATTAAATTTAATGTTATTAAATTAACTGATACCAATTGAAACAATGAAAAGAAAATCTAAACGAGATTATAGTAAATTTATAAGAATAAAATATAAAATGTCATTTACTATGAAATTTAAACTTTTTAATTAATTTTATTTTTAAATATTCACACTTAAAAAACTATCAAAAAAGCAATTATTTTATGTAACTTTATTTTTAACTTATTTTTTTCGCTCATAATGATTGTGTCAAAATCTAATATTTTATAATATATATTTTTTTATAGTTATTAACAGAGTTTATATCATTTATTACATTAGTTCAGCTAAACATATTTTATATATAGTATAAAAAAATACTAAAACAGCAAAAAAAAAAAAAAAACCCCACATTCTCCAATCAATGATATTTAGCCACATAATTATAATATTTTTTTCACTATAAATTTCCAGCCAAAATGGCCAAGTTTTCATAGTCACAGCACAAGAGTCTGCTCCCACGTGTTATTTGACCGGTTTCTTCACCTAGTTTCAATGAACCAAAAACAAGTCTTTTTGGAAGTTTACGAATACGTAATTATAATATAATAAAAATAATTAAAATATAATATATATATATTTTAAAAAATTATATAATATAAATTATTAATATATTAAAATTAATATAGATATAAAATATATAAAATATAATTAAAATATTATAAAATAATAAATAAAATATGAATATATAAATTATTGGGTCATAGCAAATCGGTTTAAAAAATAGCCTTCAGCAGTTACGGGTCATTTAAGTATCTTTAAACTGAACAATTTTCATGTTTTTTCTTTAATCCTTTCCACATCTTTCTTTCTGGCAACCTTCCTTTTTTTTTTTTTTTTCTTTGTCATATAAATCCTTTGCAATTTTTCCTTTTTCTTATCTCTTCCACGAAACTACCTTTTCTTAAATCCGATAATTTATATATTTATATAGTATTTATATTATTTTTTAATATAATTCAATTTAAAGTATTGTATACTTATAAAATTTTTGATAAATTAATAATTTATATTTTATATTTTAATATATTTACATATTTTATATTATATTTTAATTATGTTTTTATGCTGTATAATGAATTTTACTTTCCTACTGAAAGAAAATTCAATTTCCGTACGCTTATATAAGCCCCAAAACATAGTTAACTTATTTCCCATGTTCAACTTCATCAATCATATTTTCCAAGACCTTACAATTTCAATCTTTCCTCTTCTTCTTCTTCTTCTTTTTATTGATTTTTCAAAATGAAAGGCCATGGAAAGAATTCAAGAAGAAGCAATTGCAAGAAAGATATTAAAGTTGTCTACATTTCGAGTCCTATGAAGGTCAAGACATGTGCCTCTCAATTTCGAGCTTTGGTGCAAGAACTCACCGGGAAAGACTCCGATGTTGCAGTCCGGTTCATGGACAACTACGAAGGTTCCGAGCATACCCCTGCCAATTCCAAAGCGATAAGAGTTGTCAATGATCCTATGTTTGGATTGCCTTCGACAAATTCTAGTCAAGAATCCATATTCGAATTATTTGACGATATTAAGCTTATGTCGGAAGGAAGTTTCCAGGGGATGTTTACATCAAATTTGTTTCATGATCCTTCCCAGCTTGAAGCTATTAGAAGCTTTGATTCAGTTTAATTAATTATATTACATAGTCATAGCTCTACTTTATATATATTCACATTAATTTATTTTAGAGTTGGATTAAAAACATGAAAATTTGAAAGGGAAAAAGAAAAGAAAACAATTGTTTTTCCTTATGTTAGTTATTTTCATTAGTGCATATGTAGTATTCTATTGGTAAGTATTATTTAATTACCTTTTGGTATTAATTAAATTACTTTAATATGAGCTACTTTCTTACTTTTAAAATGAATAATTCAAGTTTGAATCCCTTCTATCTAACCCATAAAAAGCGTAGATGCATATGCCAAATTTCAAAACCTACAATGAAATGAAAAGAAAGGAAAAAAAAAACTAAATAATGATGGTAATTTTTAGATCTAATAATTCGTTTATTTTATATTATATTCGTATATTTTATCATATTATAATTAGCAGTTTTAAAGTATTTATATATTTATATAAATTTCAATCTATTAATAATTTATTTGATAATTTATATATTTTTTATCGTATTTGTATATATTATCATGTTTAAAATATTTTATATTTATATTGTGTCATATTTTTATTAATATTATTTTTATATCATATTATATTTTAATTATTTTTTTATTATATTTATAAATACTGTCCAATACCAAAGTGAAGAATTAAATGATCTTTTCTTGTTATTAATTAAAATAAAGAAAAGCATCACCTTCAATTTACCCGCAAGTTTTCCATACAAAATTTCCATACAAACTTGAGAAAGTGACGAAATTAGCCCAAGACAACAATATCCAGCCAATGCACCCAAATGGGCTTGACAATTGGATTTCTTAAAGCAAAGCTGAAAAGAAGATTAAGCCCAATTTACCCACAAGTTTAAACAACAAATTATATATATATTTTAATTTTTAAAGTGTATAAAGAATTTGTAGCTTTACTTATCCCCCCCCTCCCAAAAGAATGTGGCTCTGTACATTGTAATAGCAAAAATAATAAATATATATATTTTTTCTTATTACAGTTATGGATATTTTCAGATTAAACCTATCCAACCAGTCCGATAGGTCTAGTTCATATGAGGTCAAGTTTTGAATAAATTTTTTTGTGAATTTGGATCAAGTTGAATTACTATTTAATAATAAAAATTATATTTTTATATAAATTTAATTATAAAAATATATAAGTATTGATATTTAATACTATTATAAAGAATAAAATGGGCTTTCAAACTAGTTCGAGCTTGAGCAAAAAAAATTTTAAAATTTTTAAATCATAATTTAATCCATGAGCAAATCTAAAATAAACCATGATCTTATTGTCTCTCTAACTTTTTTTAATATAAACTTTTCATATTAACACGGTGTGAGCTCACAATTATTATTCTACACATAGGTGATGATGAATATTTTAAATTTCATAAATGATTTGACATACAACATATATATATCCATTCAATTATTATATTAATAATTTATTAATATTTTAAATAATAAATTACAAATATATATATCTATATATAGCCCTCTAATTTAACTTATGGAGATTTTGGAGGAGGCATTTAAATTAGATAAGATTTTTAAAAGTTCAAATTATTAATACAACTATACATTATTACTACCCATTCGCATTTTTCATAAAGACAAGAATTATATATTTTTAATATCATTATTTTTTATAATTATTTATTATCTCATCAAAATTCCAACAACCTAAATTCTTTTTAAAAAAATATTTATTCAAACAAAACAAGCACAGATGCTAACATTTTGAAATGGAGCATTCTAAAATTCTTTCATTTTAAATTTCTTCAAAATTTTTAGAATTCTCTATCCAAACACGCTAATAGAGTTTACATGATAATAATATAAATAAAAATTATGTAAATGTTAATTAAAAGTGCAATGTTCATAGGTCAAGACAAGCTGCAGTTTTGATTTTTTAAAAATTCTTCACCAAACTTGATTTGATGGGTCTAATGACTCATTTTATTGTTTAAAAATATTAAAATATTATTTTTATATTAAAATTTATATATTTTTATAATTAACTTTAAGTAAAAATGTTTTTATTAATAAATAATAATTTAGACTGTTAATTCAAATTATGCATTTTCCAAAAATATACTTAGTTTTGTTTTTATTTTTAAATGACTTATTTTCATTTTCTTGGGAAAAAAATTCATGGTGACTTTTTAGTAAAGGAAAATTATGTTGTCTTAAAGTTCAATTATAGAGCAAGCCATGGGTACCTGAAAATGATAGCCATATTCTTGTATTGAATTTCTGTTAATATAGTATTATTATATATTTTACTATCTTCCTTGCTTTATGGCTTTTCCAGTAAACTTCTCATATCCCTTTAGGCAATTTTTTTTTAATATTATACTTAGATATTACTAGTAAATTTGTGATTTTATTTTTATTTGGTTGAATTTTGTAACTAAGTTAATTTTTTTATTTGAATTTTTCCATTTAATTTAAAAGATTTCGGATCATTTGAAGACAAAATTTAACAAAAAAGCTTCTTTAAATGTTTATTTTAATAATAAACTAAAATAATCTAAATTTTAAAAAAATTTAAATTATAAAATTAATATAGAATGTTTATTTTATAAATAATTAAACTTAATTTTATGAAAGAAAGACGTAAAAAAATAAAAGAAAGATGAAAGAAAAAAATTAAGTTTATTTATTAAAAAATAAACATTCTATATTAATTTTTAATTTTTAATATTTTTATTAATGAATTTATTATTGTTAACTATTAAAATAAAATATTTAAAAATATTCTTTATTAAATTTTATTTTCAAATATTTTAAAATTAAAGTTTAACGACAAAGTCCAATATTAAGTTAAAGCATAGTAATAAATTTAACTTTAATTCCATAATTTTTCTCTTACCATATTTTCTAGAGACAGGAGAGATTTTAAAGTTAAACATGTGCATGCTTGGCTCCAATTTTTTTATTTAAAAGCTATTATGAAGCTTTTATGACAAATATAAACTTTAAAAATTAAGTTAGAATTGTTTGGTAAATTTATTTTCATAAATTTTTTTATAAATATTTAATTTATATTTAATAAATGAAGTCACTTTTGGAACGAAAATAAAAATATGTAAAAAAAGCTAACTTATTTTTCGGTTTAATTTGAGTTAAATTTATTAAATAAAGAAACATAAAAGTTAAATTAAATTCAGGTGGAGTCAAAATTTGGGTTAGAAACAAAGTCACATTTATTTTGGGGAAATTAAATTTAAAAAAAATTATTTTTTAGGTTTCCTTAATAAAAAGATATTTTTGATAAAAAAGAAAATATTTTTAAAAATTGCTTTCTTTTTTAGGGCAAAAAAAAAAGATAATTTTGAAAAAAAAAATTCTTGGTAGGGCTATTCATCAAGCTGGCAACCTTACTTTGACTCAAGCTGAATTTTAATAATAACATTTTAGGTTTGACTTATTTAATATGATCCAACTTATTATATTACTACTTTAGTTTAATAATAACTAATAAATAATATTTAATTTTCTTAGTAACAAATATAAAATTATTATTTTTCAACGTTACTTCTTTTATAATGTAAAAAATTTTTATCATGTGAATCAGATACGATACAATCTAATTCATAAACATGTAACGTATGTTTCTCTCTCATATTTTTTTAGTATTATCCCCATTTTCCAATATAAAAGCACTTAAAAATATACATAAATAAAATAAATAAAATGAAGATTCCCTGCAAAGTAGGTTTAAACTTTAAATGCTAGTTAGACTTTCTCTCGGAACGAGAAAGGGCTATGAAATCACTAAATTTATGGTCAACGTGCGTCTTCTCGTAATCAAATAATTTATCTAATTCGATAAATTTAACTTATATAAAATTATATTTAAATATTATATTTTTAAATTAATTATACAAATGAGCTTTCTATTATATTATTTTTTTAATCGAGCACTTGAAAAAATTTTTTAATCTAAATAGGTACTTGTATTATGATTTAGTTAAATATAAATTATATTTAAATATTATATTTTTAAATTAATTATACAAATGAGCTTTCTATTATATTATTTTTTTAATCGAGCA
>JBBYHM010000020.1:4124227-4155783 GCA_038381775.1 Adansonia rubrostipa | reverse complement strand
ATGGGAGTTGCAGCTGTGGAGCTTGCCCTTGCCAATTTGATTTACAAATTTGATTGGGAAATGCCTAGTGGGATGAACAAGGATGATTTAGACTTTGATGTTAAGCCTGGTATTACTACACACAAAAAGAATGATCTTTGCCTTGTGGCTAGGAAGATTGATGACTGATAGATGCATGTAATGTTACGTAAGGCTAAATTATTAGTTAGCTTTCTAGCTAAATAAGGTAGGGAAGTGTATCAAATTACATTTTGTGTTTTGGGTGTATTTTATGATAACGTTAATGTTGATGAGCATGGTAATGAATCTTAGTAGATTTGGCAACATTTAGACACAACATGGAAAAAAAACATTAAAACATGACATAACAAAGAAAATATAACACAAACACAACACTAGTACATAAATATCTCAAAATCAATAAAATATAAATTATTAACATACTAAAATTTATATAAATATAAAATATTTAACCACAATTATGATATTATAAAATATATAAATATAATACAAACATGCGAATTGCTAAATCTAAAAGAAGTTCATTTTTGTTAAATAATAAGATCTACTCACATAAATTGCTTCAAATTAAATGATACTACTCGAAATAGTAAAAAAGTTTTATGCACCAAGATATTTATTTTCAAGATTTGATCACTTACCTTATTAGTAAATGTTGGTTACCCTGCTTCCATATGAGATAGGTTTTTTAGAAATTATTGGACAAGGAACTTGGGCTGTCGGAAGGATTCCTCAATATGGATGATGGTAGATGGATGGATGGATTTCCTTTTGAGATGCTTGGATCAGAATAAAGCCTTGGTATAATAGTATCTTGGTATTTTTTGTTTTGACGACAAACCCTGGGACAATTATTGCTACTCTTTTTACTCTTAGGATTTCTTGGGAAAGCAAGTATTTTTGGCTTAAAGAAGTTCAAATTTGGAGAGGCTGTTGATCGGTGCTTTTATTGTTGGAAAAGTTGTTATTAGTGTGCGTTGCGGTGTTAATTTGCTTGGTTTTAATTTAGGGTGGTATATTTAGGAAATGATTTTTGATTGACGTATGGTGGGATTGAAGGGGAAATGGTGTTTGATTGATGTATTCTGGTGTTGATTTTCTTTCTTCTTCTTTTTTTTGTTAAATTTTTTTAATCAATGTGATAATGATTTTTTGCTTTGTATCCATGTGGTTAATGAAATTTTTATTGATTGAGAAAAAAACAAACTTATTTTATTAGTGTTACAAAATAAGAAATATTAAGGGATAAGATAAGAAAATTATAAAAATAATTATCTTTTTTATCTTAAATTTAATAGTATAGAGAATGCCAATAACCTTTTGGTATAATTGTTAAAAGTTGGTTAGAGTTGGTATATAAATTTAGATTTCATTCCAAACATTTTCTTCCTCACTCCCAATTTATCAAAAAAGAAAAAGTATAAGACATGAATTCTATCTTGATTTAATAGTATTGGAAATCTTAAAAGATGACTATCAAGGACGATGCTTTTTTTGTTTTTAAAACCTTTAAGAACTCATCTTTTGGATACAATTGCTGGTCATCTTAAATTCTTTTAATTTTTATAGTGTTGGTTAAATATGATACCTACAGCAGTCGGTCGAATATCCGAAAATTTTTAGGTGGAAAAATATTGTTTTAGTATAAATATAAAAAAAATCAATAGGCTAATTAATAGTATTGTTGAAAAAACCTTTAACCAAAACTGTCGATCAAATTGGGAATTGGTCTCCACTTTGGTTCAATATATGTTATAGAATCGAAAATTTAGAAAACCAATTGAACTAATAAAAAGCTGGTCAAAAGCTGAAAAAAAAAAAAATCGAGTTTAAAATTATTTTTAATATTTTTTAAAATTCTTTTATGCAAAGATAATTGAACCTTTAACTAATTAAATTTATATTAAAGATAATACCATTTAGTTAAATAAATATTTATATTAAGTATTTACTATATTTAATACTTAATATCAAAATTATTAATTTAATATTTAAATTTTTCTTTAATTAAATAATTTAATTTAACTAATTCAATCAATCAAAATGATTGAAATAATGGCCTAGAGATCTCATTGATCTGATCTCTATTCAATTTTTCAAGCACCTACTAATATGAACATGAATGTAATAAAAAAGAAAAAAGTAGTGTTAAACGTTGTGGTTGACGAAAATAACAATGTTATCAATGTTCTTATAATTTGATTCGCAGGACCCCACTTGATTTTATGTTAACATTTCCAAAAATTAATAATTGATTGTAAGATAAAATGCATATTTAACTCATATAATGCATAATTAAGAAACTAGTGATTGATTGTTTGTTAAAATGGAAATTCAATTCATATAATGCATAATTATTCATAAGAGAGACACCACTTTTGTTCAGTGTCATTTCAAATCTATTAGAATGTTATCCCGTTTTAGCTATGTTTTGAAAAAAAAAATTATATAATTTTGATTGCATTAAATATTAAAATAATTATATTTTTAATATAAAAATAAATATTTCAAATTATATTTTTCTCAAAAATAAAAAAATTATTACTAAATCAATTTTAAGTGAAAATATAAAATTATAAAATTTAAATTTTTTAAAACTCAAGTGGATTAAAATAAAATTTACGTTAATTCTTTTACTGATCACAGTTGACTTTCTTGGGTTTTGGGGTCAAAATCTACCAATAACTCTTGCTATTTTTTTTTTCTTGTCCAGGGAAAAAAATATTTACAAAATCTTTTTTCCACATAATTTTTTATTTACTTATTAATAATTTTTATTCTAATAATAGTATATAATAAATATTTTAATTGATAGGTTCATTTTATAATTCTTTTGAAAAAAAATCAATATTTATTACAGTTTTGCAAAAAAAATATTTATTACAATAAGAATTATTATTTACTTATTAATTTTGTAATTGTTCAAAAAAAAATTTCTTAAGGACAGCAACAAATCAAATATCTATAATTTTTTAAATATTCAAATTCAAATTTGTTTAATTTATCTAAAAATATAAATCAGTTTATTATTCGATTACTATCGAAATTCATTCTTGTGAACGTACTCTCTAGGCGAGATACTTAACGTGTTAGCTACAACACTGCACAGGTCGATACGAACAGCGCATAGTATCCATCATTTACAGCTAGGAATACTGGGGTATCTAGTCCTATTTGCTCCCCTAGCTTTCGTCTCTCAATGTCAGTGTCAACCCAGCAGAGTGCTTTCGTCGTTAGTGTTCTTTCCGATCTCTACGCATTTCACCGCTCCACCAAAAATTGCCTGTGCCCCTACCGTACTCCAGCTTGGTAGTTTCCACCGTCTGTCCAGGGTTGAGCCTTGGGATTTGACGGCAGACTTAAAAAGCCCCCTACAGACGCTTTACGCCCGATCATTCCAGATAACGCTTGCATTCTATATATTACCGCGACTGTTGCCACAGAGTTAGCCGATGCTTATTCCCCAGATACCACCATTGCTTCTTCTCTGGGAAGAGAAGTTCACGACCTGTGGGCCTTCTTAAATAGACACATCCCATTTCACTGATCAAGGGCATTCGTAATGACTGAGGGGGTCGAAGACCAAGAAGTGAATTATTATCAGCCAAGCATTCTTTTTATGGCTAGATCCAATCTCCCGGTCCCTGCGGAAAGGAAAAAGAATTTCACGTTCTTTCTTTCGGGAAGGGAGGATAGGAAAATCCTATTGATTGTAACTTTCTCCGAACCTCTAGGAAAAGCATGAAAAAAAGGCTCGAATGATACGATCCCTCCGTCACCCCAGAATGAAAGGGGCAATCTCATAGTTCTTGGTCAGTGAAGATAAGTTGTTAGGTGCTCCATTTATTGTCCCATTGAGGCCGAACCTAAACCTATGCTCGAGAGATAGCTATCCATACACTGATAAGGGATGTATGGATTATCAAGAAGAGAGGAGCCGTGGTGGTCCCCCAATTTTTTTTTCTTTTAAGTTTAAATTAGGTAAATTCAAAATGCAATATCTATTAGATATCCTAATTCCCTAAATATCTAAATTTATTAAATAATTTTTAAAGTAAAATATATAAATTAAACAGTAACTAAATATACAAATGGGTATTGAATTCAAATACCCAAATATATATATGAATAATGTAGATTCGAATATCAGATACAATTCAAACTAAAATTAAAACCTATTCGCGTAATAGATTGCCAAATGTTCATGTCAAAATCAATTTCGAATTTGCTTCGGATAGTAAATCTAATATTAAAATCCAATACCATAATAACTTGAATTTGCAAAAATAATTGAATAATAATTATTTTTATGATTACCATAATAAATATTTTTAAACGATAACTCTTTATAATTTTCTAAGAAAATGAAGAAAAACAAAAACTTGCCATTGCCTTAAACACTCACAGCTACAGTACGCCTTTGGATGATTTTAATGCCGAGTTATAGATAGTTTAAATTGAAAGAAAAGAAAAAGTCATGAATCCTAGCCTGTATATGGAGGGTCTAGCTGACGAATACTTCGGATAAGAATCATTGAATTATTATTTAAAAAAAAATAGTTGAGTAGACAATTGAATTAGGATTAGTTTAGCATTACTATTGGAAAATACTACAGTGAAAAGAGTTATGAATTGAAAAAGATATATTTAAAAGATACGATAAAAAATATAATTTAAGAATTTATAACTATTTTTCATTATTACGTAAAAAGTATTGTAAGAATAATAAAGTTATTTTATACACAAGTAAGCTTTTAAATTGCAAAAGTTATATTTTCTTTTTTTTTTTCTTTAGGTTGTCAAACAAAGATTTTACCGGCAAAAGCTAAATTTTATTTTATACTTTTAGAATTATGTTTGTGATGAAATATAATTTCGACCTCAAAAGTTATATTAACAGTAATGTTAAATGGCTCTTATATTAACAACCATCTAACCTGCTCCAACAAATTCTACATAATAAGAGATTTTTAGGTACGAGCTAAGATAACAATAAGGAAAAATATCTTCTCTAATCTTGAATATGGTATTAGGGAAGAATATTATCTTTAGTTTAACAGTATTGTAAACAAATATAGTTCTTAAAATTTTTCAAATATACAGTTTTACAAGATAACTGTTAGAGATGATTTTTTATTTTTAAAACTTTTAGGGATGATTTTTTTAATTTTTTAAAAATAATTATTAATCATCTTTAATTTGTATTAATTTTATAGTGAAACCGTGATTTATGACCACAATTATTATCCAACTCGTGATGACCTAGTAAATGAAAAAAAAATTATATATCTTAAGAATTCATATTAAGCAATTAGAAACTTTTAAGTTTGTTAAAAATTTAATTATAATGAAAAGTATCAATTATTATATTTATACTTTTATTAAAAAAAAAAATTATTATCATGTTGCATTCTTAATTTTATCTCAAGGGGGACCATCCTTTCTCTTTTTTTGGGATCAATGGGGACCATTCTTGATAATCTTGAATAAAAGAAGCTTAAGGACACTAACTCTATTCTTCGTCAAATGACCTATAAAGCCTATAAATATCATGAAGGTACGAGGATTCCTCAATCTCATAATATAAGGAAATTTATACACGTGTCGCTAAAAGCTACTTGGTTTTTATTAATAAAATATCACACGGTTGATAGGAAAGTTACCATTTCATTTCCTATGCTAAATTGAAATGTTTGTACACGTGTCGCTAAAAGTTACTCATTTTATAATATGAGATTTATCTTGTTCGTGATTTATCTAAGAGGAGTTTATATAATGTTTAATTTTAATTATGTTTTTGTGAATGACATGTTTTACTAGTTATGTCACTTTCGTTTGAATGGTTAAAGATCTATTAATTAATATATTTATGTTATGATTATTTATTTTATCGTAATATAATCATATTTAAGGTACTTTTATTTTTATATCAATTTTGATATATTAATAATTTTTATTATATAGATCTTAAATTCTTTATTTGTATCGTGTCGTATCATATTTTAATAATTTTATGCTTATCATATTTGTATAACCATATTTAAAATTATCAAATCTCGCTAAAAGCTAATTAAAGTCTATATAACGGGATACTCTTCCTTTGAAAGTTGCACCATTGATTAGATTACTAAATTACAAAATTATACAATGGGAATAATAGTGTCAGTAAGTCGCTTTGAAATTCTAGCACTTCCTTGCTTTATCATCTTCTTAATCCAAAAATTGAGTAACAATCGTGCCAAGATTCTCCCCCATGGCCCCCCTTGTCTTCCCTTGATCGGCAATTTGCTCCACCTTGCTAGCTCCCCTAACCCTCATATTTATCTTTGGAATCTCTCTCAAAAATATGGTCCATTAATGTCCTTGCAACTTGGTTTTAGACCAACCCTAGTAATTTCTTCAGCAAAAATGGCGAAAGAGATCATGAAAACCCATGACCTAAGCTTTTGTAGCAGGCCAAGTTTACGTGGCCAGCAAAAGTTAAGTTATAATGGCTTAGATTTTGCTTTTTCACCCTATAGTTCTTATTGGAGAGAGATTTGGAAAATATGTGTTGTCCATCTCTTCAACCCTAACAGAGTGTTGCTTTATCGTCGTATTCGAGAAGACGAAGTTGCTCGAATGATCAACAAGATATCGAAATTGTCGGTTGGTTCGAAACCAATTATTAACTTGAGTGAGGCATTGATGAATCTTATGAATTTGATAATTTATAGAGTAAGCTTGGGAAAGAGATATGAAGAAGACAAAGAAGGGGTTCAAAGAAGTCGATTCCATGAGTTGCTTAATGAATCTCAAGCCGTGTTTGCTAGCTTTTTCATTTCGGATTATGTTCCTTCCATGAGTTGGGTCGATAGATTTTCGGGCTTACTTGGTAGTCTTGAGAAAAATTTTAAAGATGGTGATACTTTTTATCAAGAACTCATTGAGGAACATCTTGATCCAAATAGGCCGAAACCCAAGCGAGAGGATTTCCTTGATGTTCTATCACAAATCTGGAGGGATCGTTCATCTCAATGCGATCTCACTTTTAATCATATAAAAGCTATGATGATGGTAATCGATTCACTTCGAGACTTTCCTTAGTTTTTTATCCTTAAAATTTATTCTTGTCAAACTTTCTTAAAATATCTCGTATTTTAGATAAATTATACTCGATTATTTAAGATTGTTAAAGCAATGTTATATATCATCGTTTAAATCTTAAATTGCATATGATTTTATATTAAAGTTGATCTATTCATATATTACTAATCGGATTTTGGTTAGATGTTGAACATGGCATTGGTATCTAAATTTAGGTTTCATTCCAAACATTTTCTTCCTCGCTCCTAATTTATCAAAAAAGAAAAAGTATAAAGCATGAATTCCACCTTGATTTAATAGTATTGGAAATCTTAAAAGATGACTATCAAGGACGATGCTTTTTTCGTTTCTAAAACCTTTAAGAACTCATCTTTTGGATACAATTGCTAGTCATCTTTAATTCTTCTAACTTTTATAGTATTGGTTAAATATTATACCGATTGTTGTGATGGGTAACTAGATCAAAGACCTGCCAATTTTAAACATGACAAAATAATATTAAATTTAAAATAATATCAAAAATATTTGATAAGTAATATAATTTAAATATTATATGGTTAGCACTTGATTTTCTCTTTTCAAACTTAAATTCTTTATCTACACTTATTTCAAATCGTGTTTCTCATCAAATAATTCATTTTTTAATAATTATTTGCGTTTGAAAGTACACAAATGATTTTAAAAAAGAATTAGAATTCAATTTTTTTAATAAATATGATTAATATATGTTGGATAATCCAATCAACTCAAAAAAAATTCATTTTCTTTTGAGTTTAGAAAGAATATAATTAGTAAATGATATATGTATGTCCGAATTTAAAACAGTCAAAATCAAAGGATTATAAGAAGAAATTTAACTTGGTAATTTTTTTTGCTGAAAATTTTAAATTAAAAAATAATATCTAATATGTAAAGATAATAATGATATTTAAGATTTTAATATTTAAAAAATACCTATATTGATTTGGATTGCAATTCTTGTAAGTTTTAAATTTTAAATTGATATTTCCTTTGAATTATAGTTTAAAATTTTGTTAATTGATTAATCTTATCAAAATTTTATAATAAATAATTTTTAAAATTTAAAATTTTGATACAGTTGGTTTGTTTATCTTATCAAAATTTTATAACAAATAATTTATTATTTTGGATAAATTTCATAACAAATAATTTGTTATTATTTTTTTATTCATAATTTTAAGTTAATTATTTCTAATTTCAGCTAATTTTTATATTATATATTAAAGAAATATATATATATATGCTAATTTTATTCCATTTTTTGGCAATGTACCAAGAAAAAAAGAAAAAAAAATATAAATTTGCTTTTTTTATTTTTGTATATATAGTCATGCAATAAGAAATGTCAAGATACAAATATTGTTATTTGATCTTAGAGCTGATATTGTAGCATACAAATCAATTACCTATAATTTGGTTCATTTCTATTTCTTTTCATATTCTTTTAATAGTATATTATCAAAGGAAAAAAAAAGAAAAATTGAAATAGAAATCCACTAAATATTCTTATCAAATGATGATGAAAGAGATAATGCTTTATTAGTCCATAAAACAATATAAAAGAGCATTACCACTTTCAAATATTGGTCATTTAACATGCAAGAAAAATTCACTTATATGCATTGAGTACTAATTGTTACTGGCCTATTAAAGGTAGGAAAAGTTGGAGAGCTACTTTCATTCTCTGAGTTATAACTTGTTTTGTTGCAAACCAAAGGCAATGAAAAAATCCAAATCCCCAAGTGTCCAGCCTTTTATAGGCTCAACTTCATACCTCCACTCAATATCACACTTTTATTCCTTTATCACTACTTTCATTGCTAATCCATAAGAATTAAAACCAACATTACGATCGATAATTAAATAGTTAAAAAAACCATTTCTCTTTGATCAATGGATTGCAATTTTTCCTTAGTCTAGTTCACAATTTCTTTATCACTAACATTGATAGAGGCTTTGATACAGCACAGAAATGAATACAATGCCTTTTACAGGGAGGCAAGTGGTAAGAGTTGGGAACCACTAACAAGCAATAGGTTTGATATATTTCTAGCAAAAACTATAGCAAAGAGCAAAGCAATCAAACTAACTAAAATTAATATCATGGATCTTTTTTGGGCTTAGAAGCTATTGTTTATATAGAAAAGATTAGATATAATCTTGATTTTGAATCTTAAAATTTAATTATTTAAATCTATAATTATTTAATTATTGGATAATAAAGATGGATAAATCTTTTTAAATTAGAATTTAATAGAATTTTTTTTAATTTAATTTGAAATTTAACTGAGATAAGAATTTTTTTTATAAGTATGAATAGATAAGATAGGTTAGGTATAAAATTTTAAGTTTTTATAAATATTTTTCTTCATTTCAAATTTGAAAATAAATTGATAAGATATTATTTATTTAAACTTATCCTACTTGTCAATAAGAGAAGACGTCCACATCAGCAATACCTTATCTTGTATCCGTGTACCTTGTTATTATTATTATTATTATTATTATTATTATTATTATAAGGTGATCATGAGATCAAAACATACAGCTTTCATATTAGATAATATGCATATAATACAAATAATGAAAATAGAGGCAGAAGTTAAAAATTTTGTTTTAGAGGATCATTCAATGTAAATATGATTAATGTAAAAATAAAAATAATATATAATATATTAATTTTGATTTATTAATTTAATTCTCATAAAATTTTGAAAGAATTAAAAAATATTTTAAAAATAAAAGTTACTATATTGTTAGTCTTGTGTTATAAAAAGAAAATATTAATCGATAGATCATTAATTGTTAGTCTTGTATTATAAAAATATCAATATTAATTCAATTTTCTTTAATTATTTATTATTATTATTATTATTATTATTATTATTATAAAAAGAAAGTATTAATCGACGTATCATAATTGATATTATGATTTTTTTTTTGTTGATTGAAATGTAAATTTTTTAATTTAAGGAAGTTAACATTATGTATAAATATAATAATTTTTTAATTAAGTAAGAAATCAGAGAGAATAAAATTCACAAAAATAAAGTTTAAAACTAATAAGTTTAACAAATTAATCATATTAATGTATTAATTTTAGAAAAAAAAATTGTCAAAATTAAAAATAGTTGGGGGTAGACTAGCATTTTTCATTTAGTCTATTAAGAAAGGCTATTTCATGAATTTTGGGACCAAACTAAAATTTTCCCTTTTTTTCTTATCTAATAAAGGTTGTTTGCCTATTTCTGGTTGAATTTTATGAATTTGCTCTTAAATGAAAGCATGATTTTAACATGAATAATTAAATATATTTAAATTTAAAATAATTACATAAAATATATTTATTATATTTGTATATATGTATACAAATTGTGAACTAAGCTTAAATTGAATTGGTCATATAGGGACCTGCTTATGGGCTAAGTTGAATTGGGTTACGGACTAAAAAAATTTGAAATCTAAATCTAAGCTGAATTTGATTCGGTCAAGCTAGGTTACAAGCCCATAATTCAAAAAAAAAAAAAATCTAAGCTCAAATCTGAATTTAACCAACTTTGATGGCTCGAATCATTGTTCAAATATATAATAAAATATTTAAATAATTTTAATTAATATTTATATATTTTTATCATTAAATTTAAATAAAAATATTATTTTAATTAATAAATAAAAATAAAAAAATATATATCTAAATTTAATCAAGATTAAATTCAATCCGTCAAGGCAAGCAGACTATCTGACTTTTAAATGATATAGGGTCACCTTTCATTTCTTTGACGCGTCTGTTTGGGCTCATAGCGTATTTGGGGATAAATTGGGTTTTATTTTTAATGTCTCATTCCATGCATTCCATTTGATTATCATGTTTTTCATGAATACATATCACCTAACAGGCATTCTATTTTTTTTTTCTTCTATTTAATTACACAACATATGGCTAAATTTTTAATAATATTTATCTAAAATAATATAATTATTCATTCATTATCTATTAATATTATAAAAAAATTAATTAAATTTGTATCATACGTTAATCGAACACTAATTCAATTAGTAAAATTACGTATAAATTAAAATATAATTATAATTATAATATAAATATAAATATAAATATAAATTAAGTTGTTTTAGTCTTTTAATTTTGACAAAATAATTATCCGCTTCTACTTAAAAAACTATCAATTTTTAAAAAATTACCTAAATTTTAAAAAAACTACAAACTTAAATTTAAAATATATTTTTAAATATTTCTTAAGTAATATTTTATTTACCCATGCTAGAAAGCTGCCCACTTCGTTTCTAAAAAGAACTATCTACCGTAAAAAAAATTTACCAATCTTTGTTACATATTAATCTAATAATCTTTTTAATTTTATTTTTAAAATATTTTTTATAATATATTAAAAAAATATTATATATTATTTCTTATTGAATTAACGAAATATCTCTATTTATAATGATAAACCATTTGATAGCTCGGTTTTTTTTTTTTTTCCTTTTTGCTATTCGTAATATTTTCTTTTCTCCTCACATTGAAGTATTACTAACTCTTTTTATTTTTTTCCTCACTTTTTTTAATTTTTATTTTAATAACCTTTTTATATTTATTGTGTTAACTTTTTCATTAATATTTATTATTATTTATAACTTTTATAACTCAATATATATATATATATATAAGTAAAATACATCCGACAAAATTCTAAACAAAATCTAAACCAAACACGCAAAAACCTTTGAAAACAAAGCAAACCAAGAACAAGGGAATACGTGATAGGAATACCGACATGGCAAGAGACAGCTGCTTGGCTCGCGTCACGGCCGGCGTTGCAGTTGGAGGCGCTGTTGGCGGCGCCGTTGGTAAGTTTCCAATTCTTCCACCGCTCACTAATACCCTAAACCTCATTGTTGCTCTGTTTTAGGTACTGAAAAATCGAAGAAAGAAATAATAAACTTGTTTCAATTACAATGACAATAACAATAATAATTATTTATCGTTTTCTTGAAATATTACAAAATGCATAAAATTAACTGTTGTCGGTTAATTCACTGATCTTGAAACCGAAAGATGTTTAAATTCCTAAACTTTAGGGTTTTTTAAACATATAGTAAGTATTTAGATAGTACTTTATTCTCTTTTTTTTTTTTTTTTTTTCTGATTTTAATTCACAGTATTGATAATTGGCAAATGAAATTATGAATGAAAGAAAAACCCAGAAAGTCAAACAAAAACCCGGAAAATTGCCTCTTTTCTGAACTTTTTTTGGTGATCAAACAGAAAAAGCAATGGTTGTGTTGATGAATTTTGATTATCTAATTACTTGTTATGAGCTTTTTTTTTGGGTCATTGTTGATTATTTGATTCATATCATGGTTTCGATGAATTAAATGAAAACAGTGTTTATGCTTCACTAATTATTGAGAATATTTGAAAAGCAATTGTCTTGTTGAATATCGTGTTTATACCATCCACGAATTTTCTTGTTTGATAATATGTTTCAATTGGTAAGTTAAATTGCCTGGTTATTCCGGTATGTTTCGGAATTTAGAACGGCGCCATTGCTACTTATTGTTTTGGCATATGTCAATGAACATTGCACTTTGGCTACTTCTAAACATAGAGAGGTAGCCCTCTCTTATTCTAGAAATCCCAAACTATCCTTCCCTATACTTTCAAACTTGGTGCCTTCAGTCAGAAGTTCAAGTTCTAACCATTGGGTGCCAGAGTCTGATGCATTTGCACTTAATAGACAACTATCGAGAACTATACTACGCTGACTCTTCATTTACCTTGAAGTACCCGTTTCTGACACTCGTGTCTGACGCATATTCGGATATGGGTATGGGGACTATGATCCTCTAAATATATGAAAAAAAAACTTAGAAAAAATGAAACATACCCGTGTTGGACACATACCCTTGTCTGAGACTTAACTCTGAGTCTGAGCAACATTGATTGAGTAATAGCAGCACCACTAGTGTGTCGTATATTTGGTAATTAAAGAAGAGGCAGTATTCTGGGCTAATGTACTCCAAATTTTCAGACATTTTAGAAGGATGAGGTGGATGATTAGGAGGCGAATTAGATGACTCTGGAGAGGAGGATCACTGGACAGGGTCCGCTACTAGTATATCTTTTAAATATAGCAACTTTTGATCTTTGTTGCAAGTATTCCTTTCCCAAATCCGTTATTTTTGAGATGACTCTTTTTAATGATTCAGTGCATCATATTTTGGTACATATCTTTGTTTTTAATATTTTATTTTACGACTGTAAATTAGGTGCATTTATGTGATTTTTTGCTTGTGCAGGCGCTGTCTACGGGACTTATGAGGCTATTAGGTACAAGGTATTGTCCAATATTTTACTTTTATCTCAAGATATGAAATCATGTTGAGTCCATGTTCCAATTTGTAGTTTTGTGGATAACTTACCACCTGAATCACAAGTAGTGATGAAACTTCCATCGATATGCGACCCATAATTCTATAAACTTTACAAAGAGATATGCTATGTCTTGCTCTTTTTCCTTCTTGGTGACAGAATTAGTTAGAGTTAGGTATCTGGCCATGTGACTGCTTAAAATGGGTTTTTCAACAGTTCTGAATCCTATTGCATTTCACATTACTGTTTTGCTTTGAGATCTGATTGATTTGTGCTTCATGTGAGTTAAGGGCAGTTTGATAATTTAGATTCTAGACTTAAATAATTCTCTGTTGGTGTGACATCTTGGTAATGACTAAGGTTTTCTTTCTCTCTCTTTTTTTTTTTTTTTTGGTTCTTCTGGTTAAAGTTGTGCCTGTCTCTAAACAAAATTATGTTCTTTCTTCTCGACTTGGTAAACTTATTGTTACATGATACATATTTCTACAATCCAGTTAGTTTTTATTGCAGATTTTACTTCTTGGAAAGCTACGTTGCATTAACTGCTGCGTTTTTATAAATGTAAAAGCTTTAAAAGGATATGGTCTGTGAAGCTTTGCTTGAGTTTTGGCAACATATCATTTTGTTGCAGGCCTTGATGATTGGGGTTGGGGTTTTGGATTGCAGCATATCTTCAATTCCTTTGTCAGGGTGTACTCGCATGAATCAATAAGTTACTGAAAGAAACAGTTCTTTGAGACAAGAAAATTATTTTCGAAGTAGTTACTTGGTTTCTTTACTTCAGCTCTCCACAGAGTTGCTTTCTTGCATTTCTTTTGTAAGAATTATACTTAGCCATAGAGATCGAGGATAAGGACATATTGGGCAAACGAAATGTCCTTAAGTAACACAACGAGTTTGCTGGGAATGGCATCGGCAGATTTAATGAGTAGCCAAACATTAATTTAAACGCTAAAAAGATTGGATCGGTTGAGGCTGATATCATCGTTTTGTATGTACGTATTCATGCATTTGGAATTTCTTTGTGCATATCAAGATTCATATTTTGGCTGAATGTGCAGGTCCCGGGACTGCTGAAGATTCGATATATTGGGCAAACCACACTGGGTAGCGCAGCGATATTCGGTCTTTTCTTGGGCGCTGGGAGCCTAATCCATTGTGGGAAGTCCTACTAGCACGTGTAAGCCTCAGCTTTTGCTTTCGAGTTTGTCTTTCTTGCCCTGGTTGAAAACTTGAAAATTTATGACTTTCAATGTTACATAAACTTTTTTTGCTTTCTCTTTTTTCTTCTCTCGCATAAAGCCAAAATATGCACAGAACCATAATTCATTCTGCCTTTCTTTTCTGTATGATCATAGTGGAAACATTTGCTAATGACCAGCAGCCCATTAGTTTTTTTTTTTTTTGAAAATCGGGTTTGGACTGAGTTCGGATGGTTTTTTTTTTTTTTTAATAATAGTTTCGGGTTCAGATATTAAATTTCTTAGAATATGCTTTTTTTATGATTAAATTCTTGTGTTAAACATTTGCAATTGTTGTGTTCGATTCTAGTTCTTTCTTTTGCCGCGTTTTCCCTGCATTATATTTAAGTGTATAGCAATGGTATCCGATATTCAGTGTGGGTCAGGATCTAGAGTCTTAAGTAAAATCGGGTTTAAAGTAGGTTTTGGGTATTGGTATATGGAGGTCGGATCGAGGTAAGGAAAAAAACTGCCCCGTCCTGCCCATTGCCATGCAAAGGGGAAAGGGCATCGGACCACCTTTTTGTGCAGGGTCGTAGACAATAACTCAGGATTTTGCTAATGAATATTATAAGATATACTTTTTAGGGTTACTATATATAGTAGTATTTACATCGAATGCATTAAAAATAATGAATAAAGTTGTCAAAACTTGCATCTAATACATTGTTATTATTGTAAATAATGTATTGATTTGCCTTTAAAATGTTTGCAAATCATTCTTTATTGACTCAACTTTTCTGTTTAAAAACAAAATGTTAGAAATGAAGATATTTACCACTGTTGAAAAAACCGGACGGACCGGTCAAACTCTAGTGTGGTCCAATATTTGTTATAGAATCGGGAATTTAGGGAACCGGTGAAAAACCAACTGAACCAATAAAAAATGGGCCAAAAGATCGAGAAAAATAAAAAAAATAGAAAAAAAAAAACCAAATTTAAGCTCATTTTTACATTATTTTTAAAAAAATAATATATTTTATGGAATGAGATTTTTATTTTATTATGTATATTTTTATTAAGTATTTACTATATTTAATATTTATCTAATATTTTAATTTTTTATTAAATAATTCTTTTCAATCGGTTCAACTCTCAGACCAAATGTATCGGTTAATTAGAAGTTTTACCGATTTGACTTTCGATTTATTTTTTTTTTAAACATTGTGTGTAAGCCACTTATTTATGCTTCTTTTAAGCAGATTCTTTCGACCAACAAATTGCAAATCATGTGTAACATGGCATACTTTTAGATAAGATTTATGTAGAAATAAGTCATATAAAATTATTGTATTTCTTTTTTCTTTTTTGGTCTCTCATGCGTTGATATCTTCCAATAAATCACTGACCACATTATTCAATTTAGCTGTAAAGTGTATGATTTTGCAGACCAACAAATATTCCTTTGAAAATCATATTCTAAAATTAAAAAAAAAATTGAAAAGAAAAGAAAATGCTTAAATAGTGGTTTTTTTAAATAAAGATCGTAACTTAGAAATAAGAGAAATGATTGCAGATATTTGAATTTTATACATGTTGGATACAACATTTTACACGTAATTTTATGAATCAGCTAAGCAAAATTTTTGGTTCTAATTCAATATTATTTGATTTGTGCTAAACTCTGTTCAGAAGCTTAATGATATTATTATTTTCAAAGTAAATTAATTTAGATCCTAATGTTATCTGGTTGTTTGGTAAAGAAAGCGGAAAAGTTTAGGCATTTGTTAAGGTTTTCAAAATGAAATATATATTATATATATATAACTATTTTTTATTTTAATTTTTGAAAATGATGATTTGATGTAAAAAAAATTTTTCAAAAAAAGGGTGTTGATTGTTGAAATGTAGATCTGCTTAGGGATCGGGTCTGGGTTAGAACTTTAACATTTTTGTTTCAGATTGGTTCGGTTCGATTTAAAATTATGATTTTAAATTAAAATAATATATTTTTATTTAAATTTAATTATAAAATATATAAATATTAATAAAAATATTTTTAATGTAATGAACAGTAATTTAAGCTTAAACGAATAGATTTGGGCATGTTAAATATTAAAAAAAAAATTAAAGTTACGATCCAACTTAATTCATGTGCTATTCTACAAAAACCTGTTGATCAGACTCAAATAAGATTTATTGACAAGCTGCTAATGTCGTAAGCTATTTCAATATAGCCAAATTTGGCAACTTGTCACTATCTATGTGGCCAAACTTTGCTTACTAATTGTTGGTTAATTCCTCCAAGTTTAATTTTTAATGAACATTAGGGTTCGTGATAACGGTTCGGTTCAGATTGAATTTTGAAAAAAATTTATAGTTGCCGTGCACTATTTTGGATTTTCGAAACCAAATCAAAACTAAATCGAAAACTGTAAAAATTCAAATCAATCCAAATTGAATTTTATTAGCTCGAGTAGGTTTTGTTTGTTGGTTTTTTAAAATTTTAATAAATATACTTTATATAGTATTTTTAAGTTTTTTACACTAATTTAAAAATAAAATATTTATTTTTATATTATAAAAAATTAAAAATAAAATAAAAATAAAATTTGGTTCGGTTTGGATAATTACAGTTTTTTAATTTGTGAACTAAAACTCAAACTAAATCAAATATATATCATTTATATCCAAACTGAAACTAAATTGGATTTAATAAAATTCGAACTAAAATTGAACTGAGTACTATGGTTCAAATTGGTTTTCGATTTTTTTGGTTTTTTTGCTCAGTTGTAGTTTGCTATAGGTTTTCCCTTTCCATGTTAGATTTGGAGCCGATTATGGGTCGGATCAAGGTGGGGTAAAATAAAAATTTTTTCGGCCTAAATCTGATTTAAAAGCCTTTTTAATATTTAAAATATTAAAAATAATTTTTATAATTAAATCTAAATAATATTAATTCATATTAGACTAATTCAAATTACTAAAACATATTCCAAACAATCCAATTACGATCAAACCTTTTATGGAGTTGATGGGTAGTTCGGATCTTAAATGGATAGTTAATTGAATATAATCAGAATCGTCTAGTTGCCAATTTTTTTCTTACATTTTCTCTAATGGTCTTATTGAACCTTTACCATGATTTCAAGTTGGCAAAGAATTTGCAGCAATTTTATATTATATAACACGAAACGAAAAAATAATATAAACATAAAATGAGTATACGAATGTATCAAAATTTAAATGGTATAAATAATTAACGTAACAAGATTTATATAAATATAAAATATTTTAAATATAATTATGATATGATAAAATATACAAACACCGTAAAACTACTTGAATTATTGAATCTAGCTATAATTGTTTGTAATTTTAAATTTAAATTATTTTTTTAAAAAAGCTGAATTTGGAAATGTGCCTTTTTTTTTTATTGTTATACTCGTGTTTTACATGTGAGTTTGGTATCTCTATTAATATAAAAAAATCTTAAGTTTGTGTCACGAATTAAGCAGATATCAACGTAGTCATTAAAATAACGAAAAATATTAATTTAAATACATTAAAAAAATAATTTAATAATTTTTTAATAATTTTTCAAATAAAACAAAATCCGCTCACCCTAAAATTACTCACCTAATTTAAAAAAGAAAAAGAAAAAACCATTTACTTTCTTTTTTCCCAAACTTTCACATTACTTCTCTTCCCTCTTCTTTCTATTTTCTCTTAATTACATACATACAAAGCATTAAAAAAAAAGTATTTTTTTTAATAACCCACTTTTTGGGTATCTTAAATTCTAGTAATAATAAAATATAAATAAAAATACGCTTTCCTCCTAAAACTAGGTTCGTTAGTTTCAACCCAATACGAACACGATAGATATAATAAATACAAAAATTGAAACACTCTTGTGTTTGTAAAAAATTAATATTTTTTTTTTAAATTTATCGAGTAAAAAACTGAATATTTTATAAGTTGCTAATTTTTTTTGACAAAATTAGTAGATTTCGTACAAGATATGATTACACAACACAATTACGATAAAAGAAAAACTTTACGACATGACACAAAAAAATAACGTGAATACATGTGATTATATGTAATACGAAATATAAACGCGTTCAAATTTAGATATAAATATATAAAAATTTAAACACGATTAAAATATAAAAATAAACAAGAACATATGAATTGTCAAATTTAATAAATATAAAAATAACGTAATAAATAAAACATAATATATTTGAAACATATTACCACAACATTTTTAATATATATATATATATCATATTTTTAGTAAAAGTATTTATATTATTAATAATTTATATTTAATTTATATCAAAGGAAAAAAAAATACTAAACATAAATTCGAATTTTCTGGTTGTATCCAAAAAATGGAACCCATATTCAAACAAAGAGCCGAACCGCGTATTTCAAAAGAGGCGGTCAGTCGGTCGGTGGCTGTATCTACCCCACCTTCTTCTCCACCTAATAAAAAAAAAAAAAGTTTGAAGTTTTTCTATTTTCCATATAAATAATTAAATAAAAACCTTTTTTTATTTCAAAACTAATATTTTTTTATCTTTCTGTTTTATTTTTTAAAAATATTCTAAAATTTGATTATTTCATTACCAAACAAAAAAATAATATAAATTTATTTTTTACGATTTTATTTCATTTATTTATTATCCTTATATTTTATAAAATAAAATTTTATTTTATTTATATGTTTTCACTATAAATACAATATTTATAACAAAATAAGTGATACAAGTAATTTGTTACTCGTCCGATTTAATAGATTTGATTTGAATTAAATTACGTTAAAATAAGCTTTTAATAATATGAATCAATACAATTAGATCTGAATTACTAATTAAAATATATTTTTATTTAAATTTAATTATAAATATATATTATTTAAAAATAATTTTTAATATATTTTAAATAATAAAATGATTTTTGGGCCTAACCCAAAATCAAATTTAAAAAATAAAAAAAATTAAATATGAATTAAAAGATGATTGAAATATTTTTTAAAGAGAAATTTGTCAAAATATTATTTTTTAATGAAAATTTTTTAATTATTTTAACCTTTTTATTTGTAAATATATTAAATTAATCTAATATTTTTATTTATTAAATAATATGGGGTAACAAAGTGCTTGCTTTGATGCTACGTCTAGTGAAAAAGCTACCAAAGAAAAAGACTTCATTTTCCTTAAATCGACGAAACTGACTTTTCTTTCACTAATTTTCCTAAAGCAAAAGGCAAAACAATAATCTTAATCATCATCAAATTCTTGAATTTTTTTTGCTTTGTAAAATTAAAGAAAAGATTGAATCTTTGTTTTAATTGTGAGTTTTTCTGATCTGGGTCGATGGCGGACTTGGAAAACAGCAAGGAGAAATCATCATACGGGTTGATGTTCTTCAATCGCTCCGTCACGATGCACGCAACAGCGGCTGAATCCGATCCCCCCAAAGTTCATCTTCTCCTCAACAATCCATCGTCTCTCAATCGAGCAGCTTCCATTTCCAAAATTTACAGTTCAATCGATTCGGTCAGAGGTAAAGTTAAAAAGCTTTGCAATTTGTTCGAATCCGCCAAATCTTCAACCAGTCCAAAAGAACTTTCCCCTAAGGCTGTTTTTAGACCAGCGAAATCAATTGGGTATTCTTCTTCGTTTTCTTCGAGCTTTAATAACCCTTTGATAAGATTACCCGGAACTGAAGATCGAATTGTTGTTTATTTAACTAGTTTACGAGGGATCCGAAGGACTTACGAGGATTGTTATGCTGTTAGGATGATATTTAGAGGGTTTAGAGTTTGGGTTGATGAAAGAGATATTTCCATGGATTCAGCTTATAAGAAAGAGTTGCAAAGCGTTTTGAAAATGAAGAATCCTAGTTTGCCTCAAGTTTTTATAAAGGGAAAGTATGTTGGGGGTGCTGATGTCATTAAAAGCATGTTTGAAGTTGGGGAATTGGCTAAGATTCTTGATGGTTTTCCAAGGATACAGCCTGGACTTGTTTGTGATTGTTGTGGGGATGTCAGGTTTGTGCCTTGTGGTAATTGTAGTGGGAGTCGAAAAGTGTTCGACGAAGATGAAGGTTTGCTTAAGAGATGCTTGGAATGCAACGAAAATGGCTTGATTAGGTGCCCAAATTGCCGCTCTTAAACTTGTGATTGCTTAGCCCTGCAGGGTGTTAAGTATATTTAGAAGCTCGTTTTTTTCTTTTGTTGAATTATATTGATGATGCTGGTGATGATCCTAATGTGTTTGATATGAAACATTTCGTTAGCAACAAGCTGATGATCCATTTGTTGTCTTGTTCAACTGGATGTTGACAATAATGGTTGTAATGTAATCAAAATGCCGTATTTGGTTTGTGGCGTTTTGATTGTTGAGGAGATCAATTATTTCTCCTATATGTTATTGTAAATATTTTGTGTTATCTTTACATAATGCACTCGCATATGTTGCAAGTGACTGATTGTTACAAGAATAGATTATTATGTGTGCTTTACTTTTGTTCCTGAATTCACTTAGTTGTTGAAGAAACTTCAGTGCATATATACCTGAATTTTCATTCGTTCATATGGAACTGAGACTGTGGCGAAGATTTATTCAGGCCTTGAGCTCGTTTTTTTCGTTTGTTACATTATATCGATGATGATGGTAATGGTCTAATGTGTTTGATATGAAACGTTTCGTTAGCAGTAAGCTGATGATTTTTTGTTGTGTTGTTCAACTGGATGTTGACAATAATATTTGTAATGTAATCAAAATGCCATATTTGGTTTAGGGCATTTTGATTGTTGAGTAGATTGATTATTTCGCCTATTTGTTATTGAAAATATTTATAGTTGTCTTAATGTGATGCCCTCACATATGTTGCAAGTGACCGATTGTTACGAGAATAGACTATTATTTATGCTTTACTTTTGTTCCTGAATTCACTTGTAATCAAAGAAACTTGAGTGCATATATACTTTTATTTTCATTTTCTTTATTCATATGAAACAATGACGGGCAATGATTTCTGGCTTATTTCTGGCCTTGAGCTCAATATACCTAATTGCTCATAACTCTGGAATTGTTCTTAATATAAGGAAAGACTAAACAGTATGCAAAAACTGGTTTGAGGATTGAGTGCATATATGGTCATACTAATGGGAGTGTAGTGTTGTTCCAACTCTATTTATTTATTTTGAAATACTCATGTCTGACACATTTTTGGATATGAGTATGGAGATATGTTTGGATCCTCTAAATATGTGGAAAAACTTTTAAAAAAATGAATTTCCCCATGTCGGACAATCACATCCGAAACATAGGTGTAGGGTAGGCTATAACTTAGCGATGTATTGTGAGATTTTAGACATATTGTTGTATAGATTCTGCAAATGTCTACTATCTTTAAGAACGTATTGATCTGACATCCTAGCTACCTTACTTTTGTCCCAATTTCTTTCAATGCAACTCAGATCTTGGTGCTTCTATCTTGAATAGGTTAAGAATTTAGAGATGCTACAAATGATGGATTATTTTGGGGTTTTAGGAGTCTAGAATTTTTAGCAAATTAAAATTTGATGTTGACGAATGCTATTGAATATCTTAAGAATATAAGTTTATAGCCTTGTTGCTCCGATTCCTCACTTTTTTTAAAGTACTCGTATCTGACATCAGTGTTCGACCCATATCTGAATATGGTATGGGGATATGATTTTCTGAGGACCCTCTAAATACATGGAGATCTTAGAAGAAAATTTAACATACCCATAGTTGATACTTACGTCCCAGTCTGAGTAACATAAGTTTATAGGATTTTTGCTCTTTATTTTTAACTGCTGCATGTTTAACTCTTGATTACTGATTGATATCAGGGCTGTCAGGATCTGTTTTCTTTTGATTATATGGCATATTGATATGTATCTAGCATTTTAATACCATGTTACTCGAACCTAGGTGTGAGTATTATATACAGGTACGTGTCAAACACGGTATGTTCTACTTTTTTTGTAAGTTTTTCTATGTATATGGAGGATCACATCCTCAAAGCCATTTCTGAAAATGTGTCGGATATGAGTACTTGAAGAAAAATGAGGAGTCGGAACAACATAATTTTAATATGCCAGGATTATTTCTTGTGTTAGTTCCAGTTTCTGAAACTGCACCTAAGATTGGGGTGCTTTTGAGCTAAATTCTTCCCTTAGTTTGGTGAGGATGAAAATCTATCTCCATCACAGTTCAGGTGACAAGTCGCCATCGAAGCTCAGTAAGGTCGTATGACGGCATAGGCATTAATCACTTCATATTCAATCCTCTCCATTCCATTTAGTATCATATTCCAGGTATAAGTCAACGACAGGAGCAATGCTTACATAAAATTACTTTTTTTTTCTTAATTACAAAAGAGGTCATATTCTGAGATCGGACAAAATGACTGTAAATATTGAAATTCGAATTTTAAACTTGTCGGATTTTGCCTCTTAAAGCTGATTACTTGAGCCACTTAGACCAAGTCCAAGATCACTTTTGTTTTGCTTTTAATATGTTATCTTCATAGAATCTTGCATAATTTAAATGAATAAAAGATAATAGTAACACATTATTATATACTTGAATATTTGATTCCATAATTAGTGTATGATTCCAAACTCAAAATACAATATAAATATCCTTTCTTCAAATAATATATATATATATATATATATATGCATATTGAAATACTCTTTAACTTTTATGCTTTGTCTAAATAACATTGTCACTTCCATGTCCTAATTCCATGAACTACAATCTAATTTCAAAATAAAAAATAACCAAAGTTTTACATGTGATAATACAATATAATATAAATTATTTCAAATACCGGTAAACATGTAGGAATTTAGTTAGCATCATAATGCACTTTCACTCAAGTTTTTGGTCTGAGATTCACTAGCGTTTCGACTTAAAGAGAATGTTATATATATATATATATTTAAGTGGTTGCAATTCGAGAATAAAAGAATGGATTATGGACGCTGAAATTCAAACTTTTGGGTGTCACTTTTTAAATGGTTCCATGATCTGACTTGATCGAGCCTAGATTCGAGAATAGCATTACTTTGACATGCAAAAGGAGTAATGGATTACAAATATTAAAATTCGAACCCTAAACTTATAAAATATCACTTCTTGACGATGGTTTCATGAGCCAATTGAATTAAGTCTAGATTCGAACCAATAGAATAAAGCTCGGATTTGATAACATCCAACAATATATTATAGTTAATATTTTTGAATCAATTAATCATACTTACAAAACTAAACAAGATATGGATACAGTCAAAGTTTAAGGTCAACTGATTCAACCGTCTAAGTCATTCATATCAATGTTGATTTAAATAATTGATTTCATAAATCCTTTTACTAATTGTATAATTTAAAAGTAATGTCATACAAATTAGATATATCATTATCATTTAGAAAATTAAAAAAAAAAAACAATTACAAAGATTTTTTTTACTTTTGGTTTTTATATATTTTCTATTTTTAATTTTTTTCAAGAAAACAATTTTTTTTTGAAAATGATAAAAGAATTAGTAATTAGTATGCAAAAATTAAATTAAATATGATTAAAAATTCATTTTTAAGTGACCGAATCTATAGCTAACTTGACAAATTATTGATTTTTTTTAAAATCTACCAAATCTTAAAAAAAACTAATCAAGTCAAAATTGAGTTAAGAGATCAACCGATCCAACTATCAAATCAATTCGGGTTTAATAACAATGCAATTAACACTAGGAGTCACGTTAATTTACTAGCCCAACGAAATACTCAAACTAATGACCATCTTTAAGACTTCATTTCATCAAGATAAACTAATTTAGTTTCCACAAAAGATTTGAGTAATACCATTTATTAGCTCATTGTAGCAATTGGAGAGGAACCCTAATAACTCAACATTCTCCCTAACATTGAATTTGCCCCAATTCGGCCATTTAATTTGGGGCAAAATGAACCATTAGCAAAGCCTGAAAGTGCAACTGGGGTGCAACAAAATTCTACCAGTATCCACTCACTTAAAAGTGTTCATGAACCAGATCGGATTAGAGTTTACCTAAGCATAGTATTGACATAATCTATGCTTGCCTAAATACTGCCTCGCCCAAATATGAGTTTTAAATTTTATCCAAACCTGCCTATATTCTATAAATGGGGCATCTACTCAGAATGAGGCATCTACTCACTTAGAAGTGCTTATTGGATCTGGCCTAAGCGCGATGTTAACAACATCTATGCTTGTTCAAACCTAGCTCAGTTTGAATATAGACTATAAATTTTGCCCAAACATACTCATATTACTTCAATCTACGAATGAGGGGGTCGCCTAATCATCACTGAGGGCACACAAGCTCACTCAAGCTTGCACTCTCAAACACGTAGTCTCCTGACGAGACTTCCCCCTCAATGCAAGCATCGTTTTATATACAATATAGGAGCATAAAATATTCAACATGTGTATACACTTATCACCCCTGAACATTGTTAACTAGCCCGAGATGTTGTTTTCATAAATTATACATTATCTATTCGAAGCGGATAGAAAGCAAGTTTCGATATCTCAAATATGCACCTGAATGAGTGTCTTTTCGACAAGCTATTGAGTAAGAGGAACAGATTCAAGCTCAATCTTCTGCACCCTTCTCTCAACATTTTGTAGCCTGAAAGAGATCTCCTGTTTTACTTTCCCATCTATTATGATACCGTCTTTTACTAGGGTGTTATCTTTGTTCGCTACCCATTTCGCGAGCTGCATTGACTCCCGAATCTCAGATTTTTTGGAGGCTTTTGCCATGGCAACCTGTGGATGAATGTCAATCTCCACGTCCCCCATAAAATCATCGGTTGTAAAGGTATCTTTATCGTACACAAGCTGCATATAAAGGCCCGGATATTGTTTTACTAAATTTTTTCTGAAATTAAAACAGGCCATCATCAGTATATTCATGAATGCAAGAATACTAATATTGCCTTTAATTTATACAGATAGTTAGATATGAATGAGCCAAAAGAGTACTAATACATGTAAAATGATGCAGCAAATCTGCGTTGCTTCAACTCTTCATTTTTCTTTAAGTAATCGTATCCAACATATTTTTGAATAGAGTATGACTCTCTAAATATATGAAAAAATTTAAAATTAAAATATCCGTGTTGAACACATACTTGTATCTAACACTCACACTTAAATCCGAATAATAGAGAAGCAAATACATGCTTACTACCGCTATCTAACCTGAAACAAATTTAAGGTTCCCAGAATTCCTTCCTTCCATTCTCTGACACAAATCAGAGCTTATAATGTCTTGATAGAGAATAATCATTTTCCCTAGATGTTCACGCTATCCAGTAAAAACATTCTTCATGATTTGCAAGAAAACATAATACTATTCATGTAACAAAACTAATGTCCCAAAGTGTAAAAGAAAGTATAGTTGGTTTATGGTTCCGTGTTCCTATATGTAATTTCCGATAACAAATTTTACATTTTCCTTCAGGTTAAACAATCCAACTCACCACTTGCAAAGAAGCAATGTTCTCTGGAATCGACAACATTAGGCCTTCATTCCGGACAGGACTTAGGTTGTTATTTATGACACGGGTCTTCACCGACAATGGAAATTACAAAGAATTTAGATTACTAGCATAACTTGCTTCATTAGATTTGTCCATTTCAGTTCAACATGTAATTAACATCAGCATATTTGTGAATAAAAAGAAGTTTACTTGTTGACCCAATGCAAGAATGACATACGGGTCGCTAGTCATCATATCCCGGACTGCCAGGTTGGTGCCTTTAACCGCATTCACTTTAACCAGCCTGATGAATTCAACCATACCTGCCTATAAACGGAACATTTAAGGAAAAATATAACATTTGCCAGTGAAAATATGGAACTTACTTGCCGGACTACAAAATATAACATCACTTAGCTAATAATTAATGTTAGAAGGAAAATGATATTATCTATTTTTTAAATTATAGATAGCTGTTATTATTTTAATTCCCCAAATCAAGAAGTTAGGTATTCTAGAGATAAGAATTTAAACTAGACTATTCTAGTTTCATTTTCTATCTATGATACTATATACGAAGGTTCAGACCTACTGTATAAATAGACCTACAAATAGCTTGTAAAATCAAAGAAATAAGAAATTTACTGATTCAATTTTAGTTTTATCATGGTATCAGAACTTTAAGAGTTTTTTTCTAGAATTCATTTATTTATTTATTTATTTTTTGGCCTTAATTGCCATACTGTCAAGTTTCTTAGGCCTTCATTGCCTTCTTTTATTCAACAATTCCTTTCAGCCTTTATTGCCATTTTTCTTAGAAATTTTATCTTTCAACCCAAATTATGTTTGAAATTAAAGCATCCTCCGAGGAAAGCGTTATGCACTCACCTGGAGACTTACAAAATATCCAAATAGCCTTCAGATTAACTGGAAAAAATTACTTTAAATGGTCACAATTTGTCCAGACATATCTTAAGGGTAAAGGGAAACTTCGCCACTTGATGGGGACAAGTCCAAAGCCAGAGGATCCAAAATTTGTAGCATGGGATGAAGCAGACTCTATAATAATGTCATGGCTGTGGAACACGATGAGTCCTGAAATAAGCGACACTTATATGTTCCTATCAATAGCCAAGGAAGTCTGGGACGCTGTTAGACAAACCTATTTGAAAGCCCGAGATGCAGCACAAGTATACGAGATTAAAGTGAAGACTAGTGCCATGAAACAAGGAAACAAAACAGTGACTGAGTATGCAAACTCTTTACAGACTTTATGGCGGGGACTTGATCACTATCGCTGCATCACAACTAAATGCCCCGAAGATGCTGCAATACTAAAGAGTTTTATTGAAAAAGATCAGGTGTACGATTTCCTTGCTGGACTCAACAATGAGTTTGACCAAGTTCAAGTTCAGATACTTAGTAAGGATGAATTGCCATCACTACATAAAACTATTTCCTTGATATGAGCAAAAGAAAGTCGCAGAGGAGTTATGCTAGACAGTCAAGATGGATCAGCTATGGCAACAAGGACAAAAACAGCACCTAAGCATGATGGAGGAAAGGCTGACTTGCCTAGATCCTCAAAGATTGTTGGAAGGGACAATAAGGATACTCTCTGGTGCACTTATTGCAAGAAGCTGAGGCACACCAGAGACAAATGCTGGAAATTAAATGGCAAACCAACCACTACAAGTCAAGATTGGCATTATAAAGGACAAAAAAAAGGACAGACCCAAGCTCACCAGGCTGTAACACAATCAGATTTAATTCTAAAGCAAAGGGAGCTCAACAAAAAAGAGATTGAAAAGCTAAGAGATCTATTAGGAGCTCTAAGGAAGTCCAAAACCAATGGGACATGTTCATTGACACTCTCAGGTAAGTCCACTCTTCTTTGTGATCTAAATGCTTTAGATAAGGCTTCATTCGACTCTTGGATCATTGATTCAGGTGCAACCGATCACATGACCTATTCACCATCACAATTTATTACCTATTTTCTTGGTCCTAGCAATAGGAAAATTCTAGTCGCAGATGGATCATCTATTATTGTTGCAGGCTTAGGTGACATTCAAATTACACCTCATTTCATTCTTAAAAATGTACTTCATGTTTCTACGCTGTCCACTAATTTGATATCTATCAAAAAAATTACTAATGACATAAATTATGATGTTACTTTCTATCCTACCCATTGTATGTTTCAGGACCGAATTTTGGGGAAGAAGATTAGACTTGCTAAGAAAAATGATGGACTCTACTACCTTGAAATTATAAGCGAGTGGACTAGTGTCAAAGAAAACATATCCTTATCTGTTATTTCCTCACAGAATAAAGATGTTATTTGGCTCTACCAGTATAGGCTTGGTCATCCTTCATTTAGAGTATTACAAATAATGTTCCCCTCTTTATTCAAAAAAATAAATGTTCAAGATTTTATTATGATGTGTGTGAGTTTGCAAAGCACAAACGAGTTTTCTTCCCTATTAGCAATAAAAAAACTTCAATACCATTTCATTTAGTTCATACTGATATCTGGGGGCCCTCTATTGTTCCTAATGTGACTGGATTAAAATGTTTTATGTCATTTATTGATGATTGCACTAGAGTTACTTGGGTTTTCCTACTCAAACATAAGTCTGATGTGATGACCGTATTACCTGATTTTCATACTATGGTACAAAACTAATTTGGGGTAAAAATAAAAAGAATTCGATCTGATAATGCCCAAGATTATTTCAATCAGTTTTTATCTTCCTAGTTTCAAAAGGAAGGTATTATTCATAAATCATCTTGTGTTAACACCCCATAACAAAATGAGATTGCTGAAAGAAAGAATGGTCACCTACTAGCCACTACCCGAGCTCTCCTATTTCAGTAACATGTGCCAAAAACTTATTGGGAGAAAGCCATCCTAATAGCTACCTACATCATAAACAGATTGCCTTCCGAGACCTTAGAATTTAAAACACCCATAGAGCTTCTTGCTAAATTCTACCCTAACATGAATACTTCAAACAATCTCACACCTAAAGTCTTTGGTTGTGCTTCCTTTATTCATGTCTATAGCAACAATAGAGGGAAACCTGATCCTAGAGCTATCAAGTGTGTCTTTTTGGGATACTCATCTACTTAGAAAGGATACAGGTTCTATCATCCACCTACAAAATGTTTTTTTGTTACTACTGATGTCACTTTTGAGGAAGGAACACCCTATTTTACTCAGCCTTATCTTCAGGAGGAGCAATCACTAGTGGAAGACAAGGATAGGAATAACTTTCTACTAGAACAACAGCCTTTACCTATGTTGGTTTTACCTACCCAATCTACCCAAACTCAAACACACATCAGTCCCACCATCAAGCTACCCAAACTCAAACACAACATCAGTCCCACCCTATAGAGTCACACTCCCAACCTAACCAGTCTCAATTCCAACCTATACAGTTACAGTCTCAAACACAACATCAGTCCACCCTATAGAGTCACACTCCCAACCTAACCAGTCTTAATTCCAACCTATACAGTCACAGTCTCAACCTGTTTTTGACATTTAGAGATATGAATAGGTGTATTCAAGGGGAAGAGTTCCAAATCCTGAACTCGAACAAGTCCAAGATTCTTCTTCTACGTCTGGAAATGAGGTAAGCACTACATCTGAACATATTTCTAAAATAGATGTTGATTTTTATCTACCAATTGCCCTTAGGAAAAAACCTAGAGAATATACTAAACACCCTTTATATCCAATCTTAAATTTTGTGTCTTTTGATAATCTTTTTTCATTCCATAGGACATTTCTTGTAAGCCTAAACACTGTCATAATTCCTAAAACTTTATCTAAAGCATTATCCAAAGAAGAGTGGAGGGAAGCTATGAGAGTAGAAATGGAGGCACTAGAGAAAAATAAAACTTAGGAAATTATGGAAATTGTGGAACTACCAAAAGAACAAAACCAGTGGGGTGTACACGGGTGTTCTCAGTGAAGTATAGGGCAGATGGGAAACTAGAGAGATATAAAGCTAGGCTGGTAGCTAAGGGTTATACTTAAACCTATGGGGTAGATTATCAAGAAACCTTTACCCCTATTGCAAAATTAAATATAGTAAGAGCCTTACTGTCATTAGCTGCCAATCTCAACTAGGATCTATAGCAATTTGATGTTAAAAATGAATTTTTACATGGAGATTTAGAGGAGGAAATATACATGGATATACCACTCGGTTTTGGGGACAATGTGGAGAAAGAAAAAGTGTGCAGACTAAAGAAGGCACTCTATGGCCTTAAGCATTCTCCAAGGGCTTGGTTCAGGAGATTTGCAAAGGTGATGTTAACCAACGGATACATAAAGTCAAGGGGATCATACTTTATTCATAACGCACTCAAAAAAGGGAAAGTAACAATTTTATTAGTATATGTTGATGATATAATAGTAACTGGAAATGATGAATCTGAAAAAGAATCCCTAAGGCAGTGTTTGATCAAAGAGTTTGATATTAAGCAGTTGGAAAGATTAAAGTACATCCTAGGAATTGAGGTGGCATATTATAAACAAGGCATTTTCATATCTCAGCAAAAGTATGCCCTTGATCTCCTAAAAGAGACAGGAAAGTTAGGATGTAAACCTACTACTATACCAATTGATCCGAATCATACGCTTAGGGAAGCAATGGATGACTCAATTGTGAATAGAGAAACCTATCAAAGGTTGGTTGGGAAACTCATCTACCTATCACATACAAGGCCAGGCATAGCTTATGCTGTTAGTATAGTAAGTCAGTTTATGCATAATCCAAAGGAAGTACACCTGCAGGCTGTCCATAAGATTCTACATTACTTAAAAGCTAATCAAGGGAAAGGGATATTGTTTTGAAGATATATAGGAACAGCACTTGAAGCCTATACAGATGCAGATTATGCAGGATCTACAGTGGATAGAAGATCAACTACGGGATACTGCACCTTTCTTGGAGGTAATCTAGTTACATGGAGAAGTAAAAAACAAAATGTAGTGGTAAGGTTAAGTGCTGAAGCAGAATTTAGAGCTATAGCCCAAGGTATATGTGAACCATCATGGCTAAGAATACTTCTAAAGGACTTGAAGATAGAGGGAGATGAGCCTATGAAACTCTACTGTGACAACTAGTCAGCAATAAATATTGCTCACAATCCTATGAAACATGACAGGAGTAAACCTATAGAAATAGATAGGCACTTCATAAAAGAAAAACTAGAGAGTGGTCTGATTTGCATCCCATATGTGAATACAAAAAATCAGCT
>JBBYHM010000020.1:4066357-4116918 GCA_038381775.1 Adansonia rubrostipa | reverse complement strand
ATATTTCTTATCTAAGTTCAAATTGAATTTAATTCATCCAAAAACCTCAATGATTATTCAAAAATTAATAAAAAAAATAAATATTTTTATATAAATATTAATATATTTTTATAATTAAATTTAAATTTAAAAATATTTTTTATCAAATTAGATTGATTCAAATAAAAAAAAAATATCATATCCAAGATCCGAACCTATGAATAAAACTCGTTGCAACTCATTAATGACAAAAGCCGAAATCGATTTTGCTTTTCAATATAAGGCCAGATCAAATGGATCTTCTCGGTTTTTAGAACTTGAACTTTTCCTCAATCCAATGGGTTGAGGAAATTCATTTTTAACCTAAGCAAAGTATGATCCAACCCTCCGAAATAACCAAGCAATGACAATACAAACAGCATAAAAAAAAAAGAACAACTAAGAAATGCAAGTAAATAAATTTCTATGTTACATTTAAAGTGATCACACTAAAAAGAGATAACTGCAATATCAACAAAAACACTAACTTCTCCACTAAGCTACTAGCTGATCATATAGAAGAGAATAAATTACAACAATAAATAAGAAAAGATATGGTGAAATTCGAACCTCGGACCTACTAAATGCCACCTTTTAATGTAGTAGTATGAACCACTTGGGCTAAAATTTAAGCCTGTGTTACAAATGCTAAAACGGGGTGGAAAATTCAAACTATAACCATTAATCATAGCTCCAAAGGTTAAACCTAAGACTAATCTGTCTTTGAGAGATAATCCTGCTTACAGTTATAAGTCTTCTATCTGCTCTAGGGTTGAGAAATGTGCATCAACTTTGTTGAGTGTTTCTTGATCAATTTCAATTGGCGTAAACAATTTTGGAAATGGATAATGTGCTACTTTCCTTGGAGTTGCATCATTCTCGGCACTCTGCTCGTTCAATGCTTCGGGATCTTTGATTTCTGTTGGTGCAGACACTGTGGTTTGATTATAAAGCTGAGCTTTCATCTCCAAGCAAGATTTTAGATCCTCTTCGTTTCGAGCTTTGTTCAACTTGTCGACAATATCACTTAACACTGAAGCTCTCTCAACCCATAAGGGTTTTACCTCGTTTAACCTAATATCCAGTTTATTTTGGCTGTCCGGATCATTAGCACCATCATTAGCTTCCCTTTTCTGAAGCTTTTTTAATCCCTGATCAACAATTTGCTGTATCCTCTTTCTCGTGTTATTAGTTCTCACCGGATCCGATCTCAGTGTCAATTTCATATCTGAGGTCATCATCAAAGCCTCATCTTCCTGTGAAGTGGGACCAGGCTTAGACCCTTCATCCTCATCGGACCCTTCATGCATACATTTTGTAGAAAAGACTTCCTCAAGTAAACTAATATTCTGCATGTACCGGCCAAAAGCATCATTTTCGACTTCAATATTTCGGTCCTTGAATTCCTTCAACTTGGAAAACCTCCATTCATTTAAGGCTACAGCATCCTGCAATAGCAACACCGGTTAAGGCTTATAGAATAATACAACAAACTTGAAAGAGCATATCGATTCAATATAAACTATACCGCACCTTTCTGGTCAAGTGTTTCTTTGAGCGGACCTGCAGATTGTCAAACTGTGCAAAAGCATTGGAAAGTTGCCGAAATGACGGAACCCTTAAAGGAGTCCTGAATAACATTAAACGTGCAAGAAATCAGCCACAAGTCAAATGACAAACTCAAAAAACAATTTAAAGCCCGGAAAGATAGGGCCGACCAACTCACGCAGACGACCAATATAATAAAGTCAGCAACTCAAAAAGTGTAAAACAAAATGGTAGGAGGTTCCTGAAGATTTTAGGAAACCAAGTTGACTGTGGAGAGGAAAAGAAAATGTAAAGAACTTGAAGAGGATAAGAACCAAAAGTAATTCTAGAGCTAATTACAATTCCAAGGGGCCTTAAATAATCAATTACCGCTGGGCTTCAAGAAACTATAATAATAGTAATTACTAATTCTGGAAACAGTATTAGTGATGGTAAAAAAGCAATACATAAAACATCAGATCGAATGTACGCCTCCAGGTGTGCCCAATTTAACCAACTTGACACAACCATATTATCCAACAAGAAATAAAACATGCATGCCTAACAAAGTTCTGGAATTATCTTCTTCTTTACAGTGGCAGTTTCACATAGAAAGTGACATTGCTTATGGTAAAATATGCTTCTCTGCTTTTGTCCCATTCTTTTCTGACAACTAGATGCAGACACTGACTTCTATGTCCAAATCAAAAAATGAAAACTAGATGCACATTTTGAGCAGTGGATTGTTGCAACTTACGCTTGAGAAGAAGACTGAGTTGACTTCTGGTCTGATGAAGGAGTGTTTGAAGTTGGTGTCTTCTCTGGAAAAGCTGAATTTGACTTTATAACTGCAATTGAAATATAAATCAGGAAGTGAGTTACTTATGATGTTCATTGCTTCATTCCTCGGCAATACATATGTAATCATTTGTTCCAAACAAATTCTTTGTTTTTCCCCCAACCAAAGGAGAACACAAAATCTCTGAATGTCCTTAGCTCCTTCAAATTACACTACTTTTATCCCAGTCAGAAACAGAATTTCTCTACCAACCATAAAATAAAAATCTAGAACAAATTCAACAGTCCTTGGTTTAATGTGCATATCAGGCAGAAACTGGACTTCAGAGAGTTCTCCCTTTGTCACCTAGTTAGTAATTCAGAGAATGATATAAATACCTGCAACCTAGCAAAGATCAATGCTGTTGTCACTCAATACAAGCACTCAGGGTGTGTATAACACATAACCAATGATTTCTTAGAAATGAAAAGGGTCTAACAAGTATTAAAACCAAGGAGTTCTCATAACCAATTGATAACCTCTCCTAGGTAAGAGTTTAGCTGAGAATTTGTTTCTCTTGGAAATTTCTACAGGATTGGATTGTCCAAGCACATTGTTTCAGATTTTTCTGATAATATCATTTAAATGATATTTGCAGTTTCATTTTTATTAGACAACAACAATTTTTGACATCATCAAAAATTTCCCTTAAATAAAAGGTGCAGACTATACGACCATCCTTTAGGAATAAAACTAGACCTGAGCTCAGCATATTGCTAGCCTTCAATAGAATATATAACCAGTCCAACAAAATTAAAATATTTACTCTTGTGAAATAAGCAACTAATTACACAGAAAGTCACCATCTGTAATAGCAGAGTGCCCAAAAGAAAATGAATCAAGGTAGATAGACTACCAAGAAGAATAGTAAGAATTTTTATCACGTGTTTGAAGATAATCTTCAACATGATTTTTATTATATATCCATCACCCACTAACCCTAAAACTCCGCCATCTTCTTTTTGATAAGTAACCACAAAATTGGATACCATCCAGCTAATAAAACAACTGACAATTGACAATAACCAAAATGAATTAGCTTTCAAGTTTTCTTGATCGACATGATCATACCATGAATATGGCATGGATTTTGCGCTTTTGAGCAACAACTCTTGCATGAACGATATGGACACCTGCACAAGTAATTCAAGAGACAAGAGTGATTTGATGGATAAAATTTTTCAAGCTCCACAATAAACTAGTAAAAGAAATTTTTTTAAAAAACACTGGCACAGGATTGGTTTAAACTCTTCGAACGAATTTAACTAATCAAGTAATTATGTCAACTTAATAAGTTCCTTACATATAATTCAGTAGATAAGCATCAAATATCTAACCTAGGATAAATTGCCCTGACTTTATTACTTTTTAGCAAATTTTGACCAAAATTAAATCAAATAATAATATTCACAACCACCCTAAATCAATCTGGAGTCTAAATTTCAAAGTATCTTAAAAGTATTTTGCTGTTTCAATTGATAATTTTCGTTAAATTATTTGCTTTTGGGGGAAAAAACTAAATTCCAAATAGCAGATCAAATAAGCCAAAATCCCAATTGCCGCAAAAAAAAAAAAATCCCATAATTACGCTTGACGTAATAAAAAGGAGAGATTAAAAAAAAGAGAGAAAAACAGAATTTTGTTTACCTGGAGCGGGCAACATTGCCACACTGAATACATTTGGGCTTGTTAAGCCCCCGCTGTGTCTTAGGCGGCGTGTCCATACGCTGAAACGGCGGAGGAGGAAGAGGCGTCGTTGCTGGCGCAGCAGCCGTCGCCGTCGTAGTTGTCGTCTTGGTAGTCGTCGTTGTGGTGGTTGTTTCGGTGATGCTTTTCGCCGCGGCTGGCGATGAGGCCGCCATGTTTTAGGCACGCAGCTGTCGTTCTTACTCTCTTCTTTCTTCTTTGATGAATTGGAGGAAGGGTGGGATTTTGGAGGGTTTCTGAAAGTTGGGATTTTGTGAGGTTTGATTCCACAAAGAAGAAAGAAAAATTAGGGCTTTTTGTTTTAAAATATGGGCTGAGCCTCTAGGGATTTGATTAGAAAGTGCCCAAACATAGCCCAAAATTTTTATTTTAGTAAAACCCAATTTGTTAGTAAGGTTTATGAATATTTACTATGGTTTATTATTTAATGATGATCAATTTATATCGGTATAAAATTAATTAATTTTTATATTATTTATAGTTTCGTATATAACTAATATTTAACACTTGCAATCCAAACTCGTAAAGGTCAATGCGAAATTTTGATTTTTTTTTAATTCTTCACCTTTTTTCATTCTTTTAACCAATTCTTAGTGTCAATTTACATTTTATAAAATATAAATTTGTATTTATGACCATCTAAAATCACTATAGATGGATATATGCTAGATTTGTAGGCATAAAAGTTACATCTTTCCATTCATGTATTTAATACAATGGATAAGCAAAGAGAGTTTGTCCTCTGTAAACCAAGAAAAATAGATGATCTAAAAAGATAACAAAACTACCTAAAGAAACTAATCTACTTGCTATCACGTGTATATACATATATATTTACCTATTGTACTACTCAAATGATATAGAGAAAAAAATACTTTTCTTCTTCTGTTTCACATGGTATTAAAGCCATCAAAGTAAGATTCTTTTTGAGACCCTATTGAGATGGTAAAATTCTTCCTTAGGTCCCTGTACTGTACTAAAAAGTGCAATTAGTCCCTCTACTACTTTAGAGAGCAAATTCATCCTTGTCCATATAAAATACGAGCACAATAAGAAAAAAATTTTCAGTGTTTAACAAAAATCATTTGTTTGGTGATTTGACATTTTAAATATTGATTTGGCAAATCCACATGTTTTATTGCCCATCTAACCCAAAAACACACCTTATACTTGAAAACCCATCCACCCACCTTGAACCCCATGACCCAAAATATCGTTCCCTAAATCCTTTAACCATAAATTATGAAATATCCTTCTTCAAATCCTTCAACTGTAAATCAACATTTACCCTAAACAAATATAAAAAATCTAAGAAATTTCTTGTCTAACCTGATTGCAAAACCGTATGTTTTATTACCCATCTAACCAAAAAACACACCTTATACCTGAAAAACCATCCACCCACTGTAAACCCCATAACCCAAAATACCATTCCCCAAATCATTTAACCATAAATTGTGAAATATCTTTCCCCAAGTCCTTCAACTCTAAATTAATATTTACCTTAAACAAAAAAAAAAAATCCAAGAAATCTCTTATCTAACTTGAAGTGCAAAAATATATATTTTATTACCTATCTAACCCGAAATCCCATCCACCCACCCAAAACTACATGACCTGACTAGTTCCCTATTCCTAAAATTACCGTGAAAAAGCAAAAAAAAAAATCTTTAAAACTTCTCTCAACAGCCTCAAAATTGAATTTCGAAGCTACAAAAAGGAAATCTAACCTACGATCGATCATAAACCCTAAACTCACCCAACTCATAATTATTCAATTGTTCGATTTAACTAGAGAAGGATTCCGCAACCAAAAAGGTTTGCTTCAGAACAAAAATAAACTAGAGGAGTTCGTAGTCAAAAGGAGAAATCAGGTTTGTAGCCAAGAGAGCAAATTGGGCTTCTAGAAGCTGACGAGTCAAATATGGAAAGTGGTATAAATTATACTTATTTTTAGTTTTTTTGCGCCTTTTCCATGGTATCTTTTGATGTTTTGAAGACCAATGGTCCACATGTCTATCATTGTTATGGCATTTCAGAGGTGCACATGTCTTGTACTCCAACTGTCATAGTTAGCATTCCACAAACCCCATATAGATAGTATATTTATATTATTTTGGGATTTGTAATATTAAAATTTCTTTTGTTTGTAAATAATATGTTAAATATAAATTTTTTAAATACAAATAATATGTTCAATAATATTATTATTATTATCTAATTATTATTACTTATCATGTTTTCTTACTTTCCTTCCTTACTATTTAGATGTACAGATTTTAGGCTAATGCATTAGTATTTCTTGTGGGCATTGATTTGGACATCATATAAATTCAAAATGTACCTCATAATTAAATTGTTTCTTTTTCTTTGGGTTTGGTTTTTTTGCTTTTTGGTCTGACCCATTTTTAGTTTCCCAACGGGAATGTTGTTTAAGTTAAAGAATTTAAGGTATTAGTATTAAATTGTTAAGAAACTTATTTTCAGATGCTTACATTAATATTGTTAAATATGATTCATGTTTCAAATAAACTATATCTACTTAGAATTGTTGTTACTCTAATACAGAAAGGACATTTATATTTATATTTATATTTATATATGCTAGTATTTATTACTGGAATATTAATTGTTTTATATAATATTATAAAATTCTTTATTACTATAATGGAAAATTTCTTTGTATTGATGTTATGTCATCTATGTTATAAATGCAGAGCCTACATTTGGGAAAAAGGTAAAATTAATGCTATATTTAAATAGAGAATAACAAAGGAAAGGAAAATTGAAGAAAGTTAAGCAAATATATTTCTCTTGTTTGGATATCTTTCTTTTTATTCCAAATTGGAACTTATAAAAATTGAATATTTTAAAGGAAAACAAAGGATATTTAACTCTCTTCACTTTCCTTTAAGTAAAAAAAAAAAATTATCCAAACAAAGGAAAGGAATCTATTTTCCCTTGTTTTGTTGTACTTTCCTTTTCTTTACCTTAGTCTAAACATAGGGTAAGGTTCCATCATAGTAGAAGCTTTGCTCGCAGCTTTAGTATGTCATATTTGAATGGAAAAACCAAAGTTGTGCAGCATTATAATATAGAAGAAATTTGATATTGGAGTTTATTGTCTATGGTGCATTGATTAAAGTATAGGTTAAATAAAGTAAAAAGGTTGTAATTTTTTAGAACTAAGGATCACTTTAGATAATGGCTTAAAGTTGTTATTTAAGACAATAATGTTCTTAAATTATCAAACCATTTAGAAAAATAAGCTGAAATTTTATATATATGTTGATCATGGGTAATGCTGATTGCAAAACTACTACCATGCACATACCTAAAGCTGTTTGGAGTCTATTAATGAGTTATCTAATGATAGCATTAGTGATAAAAATAATTGCGAGTGTATGGTTGGCAATACTAAAAAGGGTAATGAAGGCATGAAAGACAATGATGATAAGTTTAACATGGTTGCTATTAATTGGTTTAGTGATGAAGAGGATAATGAGTTAACAAGTGCTAGGCAAATTGAGGGAATACGTGATAGATATGGAAAGCTTGAAGTTAGAAATTGAAAATGTAGATGATGACCACAGTGGCGCAAGCCTGTCCACAACATATGGTACAGAGCAAGATTGCATAGGCCCCTCCATGACATATGGTTCAAACCATGTCGCTGCAGGCTCATCCAGGGGTGATGGTCTAAGGCACATGGTTTGAACCATGATAGCACAAGCCTATCCAAGACACATGCTTCAGATGATGATAGAGCTGAAAGTGAGTACATCGATTCAAATGATCCTAGTAGTTATCTAATAACCAATGATGAGTCTGATGCTGGTGATACATAAAGGGTGAGCTTTAAGGGTTTATCTTATAAACATAGTGTTGGCATTAAGGGCCTTTTTTATGGGCCAAATCTTTAAGGACTCAATTTAGTTCAGGACATCTATTGGTGACTATAATCTATAGAAGCAGTCTTACCATTACTGTAAAAAGATGCTAAAGTTAGGGTTCAAGCAAAGTTTATTGGTAAAGGTTGTTAGTGGTAGATATTGGCTCAAGGCATAGAAATAACAACTCATGTAAGATGAAAACATATTTCTCTGAATATTCATTCATGCCTACTACTTAAAGCAAAAGAGTGATAACTAAAGTCATAGTAATCATATTTACGAATAAGATTATAAAGATGCCTTTCATGAAAGGCAAACACATAAAGGCATTAGTGAGGTAGAAATTAGGGGTCACTTTTAATATTTGGAAAGCTAAAGAGCTAAACTTAGAGTTATGAAGAAGATTAAATAGAAGTACATAGAAGAGTTTAGCATACTGAAAGAAGATGTTAATGAGCTCTGTGACATTAATCCTAGCAAGACTATAACAGTGAAAGTGGGCAAGAGTACACTTGATTCACCACCAATATTTCACCAAATATACATATGTTTCAAGGCTGTGAAAGATAACTTCAAACAATGATGCAGACCTATGATTAGATTAAATCGTTGTTTTATAATAGGTGTAATGAAATGATAGTTATTAATAGTTATTGGGAAGATATAGAAATAATTAGATGTTTCTAATAATGTAGCTAGTTTAGAAGACATAGATAACTAAAAAAAGTTTCTAGAATTGTTGATAAATGACCTTGAAATTTTAGAAGGGGTTGGCTAGACAATAATGAATAACATGCAAAAGGAAAGTTAAAATCTGTTGTACTGGTCGCAAGCTTTCTTTTATGATATTTACAAATGTAATGTAGTAAATAACGTGTGTGAGACTTTTTAATATGGTGATCACAGATGCAAAAGCAAGCCATTATTTTCACACTAAAAAAAAATATTAAGGTATATGCTATGAAGAGAATAGTAGGAAATAGATAACTGGGTTGGAATTAAAAAAATAATTATAAACCTTGAATTTTAGCAAAACTAAAAAAGCCTAGGGTGTTGTACTCGATGTGGGATGTTGATTGGAATAGAGGAATATATCATGGAGTCTTTTATGAGAATGCTCAAAATAATATCTAAAGAGCTATATAATTAGTTTGAGTAGAGGTACATGCAGTTGTTGAGGGAAGGATATTGAGGAGTACCTTGTCCGCATGCCTTCAGTGCCATCATGTATGAAGGAAATGATCCAAAAAATCATTTGGATCCTTGTGTTAGAAGATATGGGTACTTGAAAGCATGAAGATATGTTGTATTTAGTGAAAGGTCTAATGTTTTGGCCTAAAACTAATGCTGAGGTTATATTACCCCTAATTATAAAAAAAAAACCTGACAGACCCTAAAAACAAAGGAAAAAAAAAGAATTAAAAGGTTGTAAAAAGACAATGATGTCAAGGGTTGAAAAAAAAAAAGAAACGTACTATTTGCCACCAAGAAAGTCATAATAAAACAAAATGTCGTATGTTGCTAGATGCTTATAGCTCCAATCCCTCAGCGTTGTAAGTGATTAATCATCATTTGGATCTTTTTGTTTTATCATTTGCCTTAGCTAATTTATGTATAAGTAATTTGCCTATACATCTTAAGTTTAAAAACATAGAAGTAAAACGAAAGCTTTTGGCTCCACAGCAATAAAGTATAAAATGATAAATGGAAGCGAAGCTTCAAACAAGATGCAAAAAAAGAAAAATCCTCACGTAGTTTCTATTTTGAATGGAAGTACTATAACCACCCACATGTTGTTACTATTTTTAGTAGTACATTTGATGCTAAGAAAATGACCCCTAAATAGGTGGGAAGACCTAACCAGCTAGTTGTTTTAAGTGGTAGTGAATCAAAATCAATCATAACTACTAGCCAACTACTAGTGGGATGATATATCTTAAAATTTTAATATTTATCTTCAATTTGTATTATGTATTAGAAATTGAATTTTACTTTGGTACTACCATAACAAGTAAAACAATGAAAGGAAAGCAATAGACTTAGCAAGTCCTAAACTAACTTATGGCCCAATTTCAACTCAAGAAGCATTATGAACTTCTCAACCTGTTGAAAAGAAAAACCAAAGTTAAGATCTATTTGCAATCTCTAAAGCTTTTTGTTACAACAGCTGGCTACTTTTTTTATTAAAACAATTAGCTAGCATTATTGTTCCAATCGCAGGCTACTATTTTTGTTTGATATACTTGTTTTTAGGGTAAACTATCAACAATCTTTATTAGATGAACATAAGATTGTTAGAATTGTTTTTGTAGGTGCTTTTGTTGTTTTTGTTAGAACTATTTTAAGGAACTGAAAGCTATTACTATTGTTAAAACTATTTTTGTAATGGATATTGATCTAAAAGTTTTATGAAAATCACTTTTTTTTTCTAAATTTTGTATGTTGCTGTGGTTTTTTATGCTGAAAATATGTATTAAAGCATTTTTTTTGGTGAATCTGAACTAGTTCGATTGCATATATAACTAATATTTCTTTTTCATTTGGTTCGTATAGTAGTTTTATGGATGACAATTTTTAATTATTATGTATATATTTTAGTGCTATTACTGATTTTAGCTAAAAATTAATTACCAAATGCACATGCATTGATAATCTTCTTTAAACTTCTTATATTGGTTTATCAAATTAATCTTTACATAAGGCACTTTGTTTATTGTAATTGTCACCTATAACATAATAGCTTTTGAAAAAGGTTGGTTAAAAATTTTATGGAAAACTTATTTCTTTGTGTAGTAAATTTAGTATAACGTGTTTTCATTACATATTTTAGGATATTGTTAGCATTCATACATAGGATACTTTGTTTTTTGTTTATTGTTAGCTGCCAATGTTGTTTTTGTTTATTTTGAGCACTAACAAAGTTACACATTCAAGTTCAGTAGCCAATATTATTGAAATAAAAATTCTATATTCAAGTTCAATAGTTTACATTACAAACCACTTGCAATTGAATTCAATAATACATCATAATTAAAAATATTTTTTTTAAGTTTATTCGCAAATACATTCAATTATTTAAGGTAAACTCAATGAATTACTTTCTTTTTTTTCTCCTATGTCACTAAAATATTAAAAAAAAAAACCAAGTATATGTTAAAGCCATCTTATAAAATTTCATCTTTTTAGCTCTTTTATATCTAACATCTATTAAATGTTTCAACTTGTGCAGTAAAATATCTACCTCAATTTTTAATATGCCAATTTCATTGTACAAATCTTCAGTACTTGAAAAGTTCAATGTCATTTACTTCATAATTCTGTTTTCACCTTTTGGCTATTTGTTCTTTCTCACAATTGCTTTGTAAGCATATCTTAGATCCATCATCTCTTCTCTTGCTTATATATTATCAATACGATGATCATATCAATGAAAATATCGACAATCACCAATCTAAATATTTTTTTATATTTTAAAAACATTATGAAAGCATTATTATTCAAAGTTGTAAGACATTTGATATAATTAAAAATAAATCAATATAAATGAATAATAAACCTTATAATTTCCACATCCATAAAATCTTTTGTCCACGTTCAAATTTTTCCATGATGTTTGTCTAGGGGTTTTAATCCCAAAATAGCATATCATTACCAAGTCTTCAAAATTGGAAAGATCTTCAAAATTTGGCAGATTACTCATATTCAAGTTCTATTAACAATAATTAAAATATTTACTCACTAATCTAATGCTTAATCATAACAAATTCTAAACCATATTCTAAAACGTGTAAGCTATGAAATGACTTCCTTTCTTTTATCTATAAATATATATATTCTTGAATTGGTATAAAACTTAAAGAATCATCACGAAGTAATGATAATACGAAACAACAAGAAAGGTCAAGTTACGAACATAAACAGCAATAGCAAGTTCAGTTCTAGAACATGTCTCTATATATTTATTTCAAGAAACCATGTTCAAGCTAATAGCAAAAATAAAAAAAATTCACAGAACAACTTACTGAAATTGAATTTCACTCATTTCTTTGACAAACTAAAAGGATTTCAAGTCGTGAGTTTGGGTTTAAGGTGAACTTAGGGTAAAAAGGCTTTCGAGATTGATGATTATTTAAGGATTAGACAGATTAGAGGTCCATGACAAGAGATTTCTTAGAATTTTTTTATTTTTGTTTAGGGTAAATGTTGATTTGGAGTTGAACGATTTGAGAAAGGGCATTTCATGATTTGGGGAATGACATTTGGGGTCATAGGGTTTATAGTGGGTGGATGGTTTTTCTAAGTATATGGTGGGTTTTTGAGTTAGATAAGTAATAAAGCATATGCATTTGCTATATCACCATTTTAAAAATGCCAAATCACCATTTAAAAATGCCAAGTCAACACTAAACATTGCTAAGTTTTTTTTTTTTTTTTTTTCGTTTTTTGCTCTAATTTTATATGTAGAAGGAGGAATTTGCTCTCTAAAAGAGTATGGGGAGTAAGTAATACTTTTTAGTATAACACAATGACTTTTACCCTATTGAGTCCCTTTCTTTCTAAAGCATTTCATTGTTAAGTCATTTCTTGTTTCCAAAGCTATTTTTATTCTCACGATGTTGTTGAGTTACTTTCCTTGGTGTCTTTTGATTTATTACATTATAATGGCCAACAATATAAATGCAAAAATAGTGATTTTCTAATGTTATTCTTATGACATTAAAAATCACGAATCATAAAACTTAATGGCAAAAACTATTGGGATTGGAGCAAAATTGTGTTGGTGTATCTTCAAAGCAAATAATAAGACTGACCATCTTATTGATGAGCCACCATTGGAAAATTCTGCAAAGTGGGTTTGGTTGGAAGAGGATGCAAAATCAATGGTGTTAGTGTTGTGAGAATAACCATTAAAAATATTAATGTATATTAATTTATACACTAAGAGTGCTCTAAAATAATAATAATAATAATAATAATAATAATAATAATAATAATTTTGGATTACGCGGTTAGTCCAAGATTAAAAGAATAAATTCATATATTCGTGTTCTATTATGTATTTTTATATATCATACTAGTATTTAAATTATTATATATTTATATAAATTTTAATAAATTGATAATTATATTATATAAATTCTAATATATTTATATATTTATATCATATATATATTATTTTTATATCAAAATTTATATTTTATTTAATTAATTTTTTCATATAGTAATTAACATTGCTAGTTAACCAAAGACTCCCCAAGGAAATCCAAGCCGAACGCATTCATTATATCGGCCGTTGCCTATTAAGAACCTGCTAGGTTGGGCTGTATCCAGTGAGTGGCCTCGTCAACTTGAGACCTAATCCGGGTATGGATCCTCGATTTCTTCAAAATGATGCGATTCGATTACCCATTGATCCGTAATTTATTTATTTATTTATTTTAAAATAAAAACCCGTAAACAAGCAAAACAAAAAAACAAAAAAAAACTCTCGCACTCTCTCTCGCATAAACCCTCTTCTATGTAAGCAATTAATCCAACCAGCTTTTTTTTCCTTTATCATTTTTTAAATTTTCTCTATGAATTTACTTTCTTCTAATTTATGAAATTGTTGTTTTTTTTTCTAATTTTTATATCATTTTGAAGAAGTGATTCTTTGGTGATAAAGAAAGATGCCAGACACTCAAGCTCTCGTCAATGATTTTGTTAACAAGCTCAGAAAACGGTGAATTATTTAATTTTTATTTTCATTTAATATGAATTTTAGAAAAAAAAGGGTTAGATATGAATTTTATTTTATTTTTTTTGGGTTTTTTGGGGTGATTGGGCAGTAAGATTGAGGGTTCACAGGCAACGGCGAAGCAGACAGCGGAACTGCTTCGGTCAGTGATTTCGCAAACTCGAGTACCTTATACGAACCAAGCGGCTGCTTTGATTCATTCGGTTAAAGATGTCGGAGAACGATTAATTGCCGCAAATCCTGTCGGTATGATGTTTTTCTTCTTTTTGGGTTTGATTTGGTTTTGCTCAATGTCGCTTAGATTCAGGTGTGAATGTTGGATACAAATATGTATCTGACATAAGTATAAAAAAACTTTCTAAGTGCTTTTCATATGTTTAGAAGGTCATTGAAGAATCATATTCCCATACTTATGCTTAAAAATTTGTCAGACATGAGTTTCAGACATCGGTACTTTGAGAAAAATGAAGTGTCAGATGAAGCAACATGGGTTTTGGTGTTTATGTTCAAAAATTAGTAGCACTTGATATGAGTTTTGCTTATGCAATGTTGCTAATTTGGAAATTGTTGGCAAACATTGATATGGAACACTTAAACATTCGATGGTTATCGGATTATTGATAAGAATTGCAGTGTTTTTTTAGGAACGTGCTGATATGTGTTCATTTCTGTTTATGTCTTTTCTAGTTGTGGAATGATTAATAGGCCAGTGTTTTATATGCTTGAACTAGAACTTGAAGGGAAATTTTTAACCCCATAATGTTTCCTTTGATTGTCTTGCATTTTTTTATTCTATATGGTCCGGCTAAAGAATCCGCATAAAGAATTGATATTAAAGTAGAGTTTGGAAAAGCATTGTGTCAAATTAAAATTATTTTATTTTTTTAATTATTTAGAATATCTTTTCTTTGTTTAAAAATTTCATATAAAACTGTTGGCTTCTCATTGCAACTTTTTTCAATCGTTATATTTTGGTTTTCCACTTTTTAGATAAGATAACATTTGTTCTTGTAAATCCCTATTTGCTCTAGCTTTGGCTTTCTGGCTATGTTACTCGGATTCGGATGTGAGTGTTGGATGCAGGTGCATGTCTGGCACATGTGCATGATCAATTTTTCTAGGTTTTCAATGTATTTGGAGGGTCCTTGAAAGGTCATATCCTCATACCCTGTCTAAAAATGTGTCGCACATGGGTACTTCAAGAAAAATGAAGAGATAGAGCAACGTAGCTTTCTAGTGTAGAAAAGTTGATTCGAAAGCTGGGCCAATCATGCACTGTAACTTTCTCATAGGGATTGTTGATACTTGTGCTTTGATATTCTAAGTTAATAGCGTATGGATGTCATGGCAGAGCTTGCTGTGGGTAATATTGTGAGGCGTGTTTTGCACATTATCAGAGAGGAGGATCTTTCTCTGACAACAGCTGCTATGGCTGGATTGAGCCTATCGGCCGTAAGTGACGATGAAGATGATGCTGATAGAGACAACCACCCAGCGTTATCAGCTGCTGCTATTGCTGCTGCTTCTCGAAGCACTTTGCGTCCACCTTCCTTGCAGACACTGCTTGAGGACGTGCCTGACTCTGCAGCAGTTCCTCATACTTCTTCTTCCGGTGGAGATTCTGAAGGAAAAAGCAAATGTAAACTCTTTACTCCAGACACTTCGTCTATCTGCATTGCTCTTGGATTTTGATTTTTCTGATATTCTCTGCGATTTATTGTCTCTGGAAGTGATTAAATATTGATTTATGCAAAAGTGGCTTCTTGTGGTGATAATCATGTAATAATAAATCTTGTAGCATCATATGTTATTTATGAGTATTGATATTTAGGGGTTTTATTTTCCTTTGCAGCTGCTGACAAAAGTTCAAGAAGCCGGAAGCTGAAGCATGATGTCATTGAAGCAGTCAATGAGCTTATTCAAGACATTAACACTTTCCATGAACAGATTGCTGAGCAAGCAGTAGAGCATATACATCAAAAGTATCTTTTCTTCCTTAAGCTTTTCAATTTTCTTTGGTTTCCTCTCCATTGTAAAACACTGCCTTTCCGTCGATTAGTTTTTGAGCAAACTACAACAATCATATTTGATAGTCTAACGTTATTTGAATTTGCTCTCAACAAGAGAATCCTATTGCCTCCCCTACTCCACCCAAAACGATGTTGTCCATCTCGTGCCTAACCATCCTTATCTATGCTTGCTGTTTCTAGTCAATTGTTTTGTTTCACTTTTAATAACCTGATGAGGTTTCATGATTACATCCGGCCAGTTGTTTCATTTTTTTATTATCTGTTGAGGTTTTTATATCTGGCTTGAGGTCTTAAAAATTAATATTTTTGGATTTTCTGGGATTATTCTTGGATTTTTATTCGGATGGAAGAGTTGAATCTTTGGATATGCGAATTATAATAAACCTGTTAGTGCCATTAGGATATCACCCTAGTCTTATTTCTAAAGGCCATTTTTAGTTTCTATTCTTTTGCAGAAAAATAGCTTCAGATTTTCTTAAGAATGTTGTTTGTGAAATGGTTAATTTGTTTGATAAAATATCTGCTATGTAGGCATCATAAAATATGTGTTAACAATTTCTTGATTACTGTTCCTCTAAAATCTTCTGATTCTCTCTGGATGAATCTGGTTAATCTTCTATCAGATAACAATTTCAAATTGGTTATCTAATATTTTGTGGGATGCATATATTCTGTTTATCATATCATAGCCTGAAAGATATTTGATGTATATTTCCCATTGAATCTCATTTGCTTTTGGTATGCCACTGACGCATCTGGACAAATTTCTCTCGAGGGGTCTTCATCTATCTTCGACTATGAAGCACTTTGACCTCTAAGTGTTCTTACATTGTTTTCTACCTAGTATTGTTTCACATATAAACTTACCCTTTTACTGATTATATTTAAAACATATTGCCAGTGAGGTGATATTAACTTTAGGCAGCTCAAGAACTGTGCTGGAATTTCTTTGTGCTGCAAAAGAGAAGAAAAGATCGTTTCGGGTATTTATTGCCGAGGGTGCTCCAAGGTTTGTACAAGTGGATAATATGTTTTACAAGGCAAAGACGTTTCCTTTAAGCTGCTGGACTTTTGATATTCTCCTTCTAGCAGTTTCTTTTTTTTTTTTTCATACAATACTTGGTGTTAACTTAGGTATCAGGGGCATCTTCTGGCAAAAGAATTGGTCACAAGAGGTCTACAAACTACACTGATTACTGACTCTGCGGTTTTCGCCATGATTTCCCGAGTAAACATGGTATGTGATGTTTTAAGGTTTTCCATATTGGTAATGGTTTTCTTGCACTGTCGGAGCTTCATCTTGAGATTTTGTAAATATGAAGGTTATTGTTGGAGCTCATGCTGTCATGGCTAATGGTGGGGTCATAGCACCTGTTGGGCTGAACATGGTCGCACTTGCTGCGCAAAAACATGCTGTCCCATTTGTTGTACTTGCCGGCAGTCACAAGGTACTTTGGCACAATAACTGCTTGACCACCAAACTTCTAGATGTTTTAGTGCAATAAAACCACTTTTCTTTTTAACTCAAAACTTCGATTAACATTTTGTTTCACTTATTTATGCTTCTATCAGTTCTATTTTTATTTAGATGAGTTTAATTTTGATAGCTTCAGGTGCCCTGCACATAAATAATAGTATAGAATTTGAGAGGGCTGTAGGAGGAGCTAGTAATGCTCAGGATTTCAATTGATGTGGCAAGATAATACATAGAATAAATATGTATGAGCATGCTAGATGGTGCAAAAGATTGGGTCGAGCACCAAGTTTTTGATGCAGAAGGATTATATAACTGGCAAAGGGAGTTAAAGAGTGAATAGGGAATAGCATATGGTGGTTTAAAGTGAAAAAAACATACCCCATTTTTGTCATTGAAATATAAGTCTGACCTATAGGACCTTCATTTTCAAAAATAGAGAAGGGAAGACATGGGTATGTTCAGCTATCTGTCAGTTTCCTTTATATTTAGTGGGTCATATATACCTTGTGCTCGTGCTTCCTTTTAAGTGGTTTAGAAAAATGAAGAGTAAAGTAATATAGGACAACGTCCCTATGTTTCTCCGACTCTTAATTTTTCTTGAAGTATTCATATCTGACACCCATGTTCCATATATTTCCAGACATAGTATAAGATATGACTCTCTAAGGACCCTCCAACTACATTGAAAAACTTCAAAAAAGTTGAACATACCCATTTCGGACACACACTTCTACCTGATACTCACACCCAAGTCTGAGTATCATAGTACTGTCCTATACATGTTATAAGAAGGATTTATTACCTCTTCTAAGCCACTCATGTCTGGCCAAAGTGATTTGAGGTGGTGCTTCATTTGTTGCATATTAACAAAGCAATAAATCTAATTGTGCTGCATCTGACATACATAGATTTGCATGTCATCAACTCAGTAGCTAGCCAGGATCTCATGACATTTTGCTTGTCTGCTTTCAAGATTTTTGTCGGACATTGTTACTTTGCTGCTTTAAATCTAGAGCTGTAATTTGAGGGTAAACATTTAATTTAACTGTATGAGCTTGAAGAACGAAAACAATGGGGTGTAGTTGTTGAGATCGAGCTTCATTTTAAAGAAATTAACAAAAGCAAGTACAAAAAGGAGCTGCTCAGCTGACATAAGGATGGTCTGAGAAATGGAGAAATAATTCAAAAGCAGCCGGATGGTGTTAATGCTTGCTAATGCAAATATTATAGCTCGATTTCTTTTGTTGTCCTTGCATTCTTGAATTTTACTTTAGATCCTGCTTGTCTCTTGTTGATTCATTTGTGGTCTACATGACAGTTATGCCCCTTGTATCCACACAACCCTGAAGTCTTGCTGAATGAATTGCGGTCCCCATCCGAGTTGCTAGATTTCGGAGAATTCTCGGATTGCTTGGATTTTGGAAGTGGCATTGGTGCCCCTCTTCTTCATGTTGTCAATCCAACATTTGATTATGTGCCACCACAGCTTGTTAGTCTCTTTATAACCGATACGTAAGTTCAACTAGACTTCATGGAGTTTAAAAGATTCAAAACTTCTATCCTTACATTTCGTATTCAATATGTGGTAACTGTTTGATGTGTTGCTCCAACCATACATTTTTCTTGAAGTACCATATCCGACACCTATGTTTGATGCATATCTGAATATGGGTATGGAGATATGACACTTTTAAGATCTCGCAAATATATTGAAAAACTTAGAGAAAATTGAGCATATCTATGTTGGACACATACTGTATTTGATACTCACACTTGAGTTCAAATAACTTAGACTGTTTGATGTTTACTTTCTTAATTTCATTTCAAATTACCAAATCAATTACTTTTCCACATTATGGAGTACTAGAGACCAGTCAATATGATACGGGGATGCGACGTAAAGTGTAGTCTTGTTTTCTTATTCACATAGATCTATGCCAAAGGAGAAAAAAGATTGCATGCTATGTTGCTCCGACTTTTCATTTTTCGCACCCACTTTCGATGCTCGTGCCCAACTCATATCTGGGTATAGGTATGGGATATGACCATTCAAAGATTCTTCAAATACATCAAAAAACTTAGAAAAAATTGGACATACCAGTGTCATACATATATCTATATCCGATTAGCTCTTCTGTTTCTGCCATTGCTAGAGGGTTCTGCTGTTCATGGTGCTCTCATTTTTTTCCTTTTCCTGGTATCACTGATTGCTTTGTGTCTTACAGCGGAGGGCATAACCCATCATACATGTACCGGCTGATTGCGGATTATTATTCTGCTGATGATCTTGTACTGCAACGAAGATCTACTTCAGGGAATTAATTATAGGACTGAGATACACCGGTAAGTGCTTTTTCATCCCACGGGTTATTAGTTCGTGCTTATATGCTCAAAGTAATAGTCCCATGCTAATATTTTAAACTGTAAAAGCATGTATTTGTTTTTTGGAATATTTAAAAAAAAAAACAATGGATTAATAGCTTAATGCAAAAGCCCCTGCTTAGCTTCAAACTCGATCCACGCATAGAATTTGATCGAATATCTTCTGCAAGCTCAACTTTCAGATTACTTATGATGTCTGTATGTGGAGAATATAGAAGTTCAAGTCAGATTATGAAACTGCACTGAGCATTATTACTGCTGGAACAAAATTTGTTAAATCAATCAATAGAAATTCGTGGAATCGACTTTGCGAAACTCGACGACGGAAGTCATTTTTGTGATTAATTGAGAGATAGTAGATATGCAGTGGGAGAAAAGGAGAAAATCAATTGAAGGTAAGTCTTTTGTATCGCTATGAAAATTCCTCATTATAATATCCCACTGTACTCATTGATGAACTACTGTTGTATTGTATTACATTTGGCTTGAAACTTGATTCTATTGCATTTTACTTCAAACTTTCAGATATTTTGAATAATCTTGACATAGAAGCAGAAACTTTGGGTTTTTTTTTTTTTTTTGTTGGGGTGGGGTGTGGAGAGAGAGAGAGAGAGAGAGAGAGAGAGAGAGAGAATGAACTCACATGGTTTAGTAGGTTTAGGTAATTAATCCTCCTTTTGGCAAAATAGTTGAGAGGCACCCCAGAGCAGGTGGGCACACTGGTTACGGGTGCGCCGCCGACTACTCTGTTTTGGTTCGAGGAAAATTAATTCAGTTCAATCATTTTCTAGTTGAGTTCGAGTTATCAAGCGAATTGAATTTCAATATCGTAATGCTTGATTTGAATAGTTTGTAAGCTTAGTTAAGCTTTTTATTTTTGATATTTATATTTAGCATCGAAAATTTTGAATTTGAACTTGAGCATAAATAATCAAGTAAATGAGATTTTGAACAATTAATTTTTATCTTAAACAGGAGTTCAAACTTGAAAATTGAAACTCAATTGTGCTCGAGTCGAGTCTAAGAATTTGAGTTCAGCTTGATTCCTTACGCCCCTAACAAGATAATGAAAATTTGAATTTTTTTTAGAGTTAGATTTCAATCAATTCGATTGATTTTTCAAATTCGATTGATTTATTTGATTTTTAAATTTCTAAATTGAACCAAATCTTCACCCTATTACCAATCCCAAATCAGGAACAACTTACAATTAAGAACTTAAATTTTTCTTTTGAAACATTATACATATATATATATATGTATACATATAAAGGAGATAATTATTTCATACATTAATAGTGAAATGAAAAAATTTTTCATTCATATATTTTTATTTTTTAAATATGCTTCACAAAATACATATCATCTATTTATTCTGCTTTTTTTTTTTTCATTTCATTGTTAAGAGTATGAAATACTTAATCTGCCTGGTTCTAATCCGGCATGAAGATCATATATATATATAACTACGGCCTGAAAATAAGTAAAAGATTGTAAATATCAAATTCGAATCTCAGATAAAAAGAAGTTATAAATATTGAATTTGAATTTTGAATCTATTAAATGCTTTTAAAAGATGACTATATAAGTTCACTCAATCAAGCTCCGGATTCTCACCGCGAAGATTTAAGCTATAAAATTAAGTTCATTATAGGAATTTCTGATTGGTTTATTCCTGAACTCCATATATCAGAAAGCTGTCAGTTCCTTTCCTATCAAGTAATATACGAGAAACCTGATCTAAGACTTAAAAAGGATAATAACACGTACTTATATTAACTCCTAAAACAGAATAATGTTAAAAAAAATTATGCAGTTATTTTAAATCTTAATCTATTCATTTAACTATTGAATTATAACTTCCTTGATATATAATTTAAATCTGGTAATGAGTGAGACCGAGCAGCAACCCGAAATTCATTTTTCAATCAAAGCCTTGGGTGAGCACAAGCCAACTTGCAAGCTTATTTCAATGCTTAGATAATATTAAAATATCAAAAAAAATATTTATTAATATTATAATTAAACTTAATAAAAAGTAATCACAATACTGGCAGAGTGAAAAAAAAAATCTGCTCACACCTTGCCTAATATAAATTAAGTTTGTCAGATAATTCGATCTTTGAGCAAGTTTAATCTAAATATGAACACAAGCATATTTATGATATGATTTTTGTTCCCTAATAAAAACTGGAAGTGCCTAAAAAACATTCAGTTCAAGAGAAAAGAAAAGGACGCTAAACATATAATAATGATATTATTCTCGTATGTCATATATGGAACTAATTAAAATTTTCAAAAACTGATGAGAAAACTGGTACTAATATTTATTAGGATGGCAGCTGGTAATGCACTTATGTTGTTCCAATTTCTTATTTTTTGTCAAACATCTGTGTTGGTTACTTATATTTGATACATATTTAGATACGAATATAAAAGTATAATTCTCCAAATATATGAAAATTTTCATAAAAGGTCGAAACATTCCCATGTTATATACCCATATCTAGCACTAACCCGAATCACAATAACATAGGTAAAATATCATTATGCATCCATTCCATAATAAGTTTCAGCTCGTGGAACTTGGAATTGGGTGTAAAGGAAGAAACAGAAGTGGCAAAATATCGATCTGTCAAAATTATTAGGTTTAACAGAGTTTGGACGAAGTCGAATATCAAGCAAGGTTTAGACTAGATGACACAAATTGGACATTTACGTGTCGAACGCATACCCATAGCTAACACTAATTTGAATTTGAGTAATATGAGATAATTCCTAGCTTAACACAGGATATTTAAAGTGATAAAAGAAAATTGATGCGTCAAAAATTCCATAATGAATTTCAGCCACTGGTAGCTTCGAAAAAGTGGCAAAGATATGTCCGCCAACACTTATTAGGTTTGAAAGAGTTGGATGATGTCGAATATCGAGCAGGTTTAGATTAGATGACACACATAAACAAGTTGTCTCCGAGGAGGATGTCAGAGGATAGACAGGAGGATGAATATTAGACGGTAGATACATATAACTAACATCGAACATCAAACACAAAGTACCTTTGCAGTTTTCGTGCATAGATGCTGATAAAAGATGTCTGTGGATTCTTGAAATGAGAATGTTTTTAAGGCTCAAAGTCTCGTCATTCGATAAAGGTCCAGTTAAAGCTAAGATGATTTTCATGGCTCCACGATAAGCTTGAAAGGATCACGTCATCTGACACGAAAAAAATACCTTGGAATTACTGGTAAATCCGTATAATAATCCAAAGTATGCATTTACCATCCATGGAAGTATTAAAGGGTGAGATTACCTTTAAGGAATTTCTGATTTCATTGCGAGGCCTCAACCTCGGCAGCTATGCCGTCAGCAGGCCCATAGTTTGATGCATTCTCAGTAAGTATCTATGCAAGGGCCGTTCTTAGATTGCTCCACATGTTGAGAATCCACCAATGGGGAAGGAACTTTTGATACCTGGTGGTGGTGAGTGAGGTCTTGTTTAAGTTGTGAATTGTCCGATATGGCACCCATTGATGAACTCAATAAACCTGCAGAATTGCATTCAAATGGGAACTTTGAGGAAGCAGGTGATTCAGGCATCTCGGGATGCTTTCCCAATGACTCCAGTGGTCGATGGAATAGTAAATGAGCAACAGTACGGTCAATGGGATTGGTCTCCGTTTCCGCATCGGACATCCTGTACAATTGTATTCAAGGAAAATAAGACGACTGAAGCTTTCAATGCAGTATAACCTATCATATATTCAAACATGGGTATACGAGCATGGTCCTTCAAACATATGGGAAAAGTTACAAACATTAAGCATGCCCGTGTTGAATAAATACCATATCCAACACTGGACCCCGAGTTTGGTAACAGAGTCCTAAAGGCATAAAATGCTGCATTAAGGGTCAAAGATGGATACTTAAAGTTAAAAAGAAGAAGAAGAAGAAGCTATTGATTCAGGGAAAAACCCGAAAAGTTTAGGAGAATGACTTTAAAATGATATATATATATATATATATATATATATATATATATTAAGAAAGAAATGAAAACCACATTAATGCTTTCAAGTTTCAAGTTTATTTAAGATGACTGGATCATGGAGACCGACAAAATTTTGGTAGAGAAGCAGATAATCCATAAACATAAATAAATAATAAGCATGTACCTCTTTAACTTACACAAGGAATAAATATGTTACACGGACTCTTCATTTTTTCTAAAGTTCCCATGTGCAATCCATATTCGGACATGAGTATGATGTATAATCCCATGTCGGACACATGTCAAAGAAGGATAGACAAGATGAAAGAAAAAACGAGATGCTTAACTGAAATTACATGCACACAAAAGGAATGTGCTGTTATCCTTCCATGGCTGAATCTCATTTAATGGAAAAGTTGGGCAACAGGAGTCATATTTGACCGACAAATGGACATGAAAGAGGTTTTGAGTTCTTCAAAATTTTGGCTGTAAGAGAGATGTTCAGAATTTAAAAAAAAAATCATTTAAGAAAATTATGGTAATTTGCCATAAGACTATAAATTAAAGAGAAAAAGGTATATCTCAAAAAGAAACTCATGATCTATGCTGCTCCAACTCTTTCATTTTTCTTGTGAGTACTCATGTCTAATATTGAGATATGACCTCCAAAGACCCTCTAAATACATGGAAAAACTTTAGAATATTTGAACATATCCATGCTGGACACATATCTGTATCTGACACTTACGCCCGAGTCCAAATAACATAGCTTATGACAGCAGATCATCAACCAAAAAAATTCACTTAATTGTAGAATTTTCTTCTTAGTCAACCGAAAATGCAAGAGACATACTAAGGCCTTAAAATTTGTCGACTTATAAAGCAAGTTACGCACCCAAAAAAAAGTTTAATGCACCTCTCTTTTTTTGCTATATTTTCCGTCTTGCTAAAATATTCATTGATGCTCTATGTTACTCGGACTTGGATGTTCATATCGGATACAAGTATGTTTAATTTTTTTCAAGATATCCATGTACTTAGAGGGTCTTTAGAGGATCATATTCCCATATCCATGTTCAGATATACATAAGTCAAGAAATATGAAAAGTCGAGCAACATAACTGATGCCTCCATAAGTCAAAATTCAGCCATTAACAGTGCAACCCTTTGGTAGTCAAGTGCTATTTAACATAAAAAGAGTTGTACTTTTTGAATTAAATATAAATGCGGCGGCATCAAGTTTACTAACCTGTTATGGTTCTTATTTTCTTCTTTTGAAACTTTATTTTCATACCTGCTACTTTTGTTATTGCTGCTTGTGTCACTAGTATAATGTCTTTGCATCACATTTTGAGCCAACCGGAACAAGCTATCCCTTATGCAAAGTCTAATTCTCACATCCAACTGAAAAAATCAATTTTTCGGTGTCACTAATTCCTTATATAGTCTGCAAGGGGGAAAAAAAACCTTCGCTGGTAAGTCAAGCATACCTCTGCAATTATATCTTGCAGCTGACAAAGCACCGTATCCTCCAGCCAGACGTCATCAATCACAACAGAGACCGTATTAGAATCATCTTGCTCTAGAGGCGAGTTTGGGTCAAAAGAGGCAAGAGTGCTAAGGTCTTCAACATCAGCCCCCTCGATGTGCTGGAATTTATTTTCTTGAGTAGATTTTTGCATGACAGAGTGATTGGTACAAGGAGCCTGACGAGTAAACTGCTGTTGTTGCTTCTGAATGGCAAGCAGCGCTTGCATTTGTTGACGCCGCCTCAGTTTTTCGATTTTTTCCTGAGGTGTCATGCTCGAGGGTTTGGCGGCAGCCTCAACTGATCCTTTTACATGATTTGCCTTGCCCAGGGAAATACCATAACAAGGAAGCAAGGGTTGCTGATTAAATTGCCCGGACTGGAGGTCGGACAAAACAGGTATTGCAGGATATTGGTTTGAAACATTCCCGTACGCAGAAGGGGCTACAAATGAATCGGAGATATGCTGGTACTGTGGCAAGTCAGATCCTCGAAGCTGCCTCTGCGGATTCACAACTGAGGTTGCCAACTTATTCTCATATTGTGCCAATGTGTTTCCAGATGGGAGTCCAGCTACCGTATAAATCCGGTGCTAGTTTTGCCTCACCTATTTCTTCAGGGTTCTTTTGAAATTTCAATGGCCTTTTCATCTTACAAGCCTGCACAAAGAAGTATTAAACTAAAAGTAACACATTGGCATCTTGAAGGGAATGCCTAAATTAATAATGCCAGTAAATTTACGAAATAAGTTATATTGCCTATTCATTGCATCCTCCGGGAGGACACTTTTACTGCTTGAGTTTGGCTCGGCTTGGGTTACACCACTAGCGTCTACCAAAAGCTTGAATAAAACTTAAAACTAACATTGCCACAAGGGGTGCTTGAAAGATATTTTCTGTCTTTACCCGAAAGCACATAATCGCAGTTAAAATGTCAGAGTTAAATATAACATCATAAATTATAGGAGAAGAGTCAGTTTCTGCTGAGACAAGTTTCATCGGATTATAGAGATCTTCCATGAACTGATAATACCAAGCCAAACCCAATAATTTTCAGGCACCTAATAAATAAAATTCAATCCATCTATCTTGTTTGTAGATAACAAAATCATCTATTTAATATAGAATACAAGAGAGGTTCCATCAACTTACTCCTGTAGTTCTGTAAATGCACAATAAATGAGGTATCGTAAAACTTGCAATTCCCAGGACCATGGAAAACAGTATTTTATTCTAAATCTTGAAGAGAAATGTAACAAACCAAAGATAATTTGAATAATTTAATTTAAAAGTATGATAGGAATACCTTATTAGCCAAGTCATCAGGGGTCGTAACTTTTTCAGCAGCTGGATGAGACTTTGAAGCAACGGTTTTCTCTGCAGTTTCCACATTTGTCTGTGAAAGTGTGAAAAATAAATTACGTTATCACTTTGGTTCGACTGACTATGTTGAAAGCATAAGTAACAAAGAATTGATCATACTGCATGTTGATATTTCACACCTCTTCCTCAATTAAGGAATTTCTTTCGTCCCCGGGAAATTCCGCATTATGCAGACTGTGAAATGTGGAACCGTCCGGTTTACCGTAGCTAAGGGCCAATGACTGATTATCTTCTTGTTCATATTCACTTTTGACTTCAAAATGCTCGGATGTGCTCTGTAAGGCTCCTATCCCGAGATCAGGAGAGTCCACGGTCGTAGGAAAGGATTTTCCCGGGCTGCTTCTTACCTCTTTAGATGAGGACCATAACTCATAAGCATTACCAAGACTTAAATTGCCAAATATCAGGTCATCATTGCTGCAAAATCATCACTTGTGAGAATATTGGGTCAGATGAATGCCCATAGTATATGATAAAAAGCAGAAACAAGGAAAGGAACATTACGATCGGAGTTCTCCTTTTTCCCCAGAAAGGGGGCAGTGGTATAAAATTTTCAAAGTCAAATTTCAACAAAAATAAAGGCTCATCTATGTGAAGAAACCGAAGGTTGCTCCGTGCTGACAAAAGTTATCAACTTTATGGTTACTTACCGAGTCAAAAAGGAAACAAGGGAACCATACTACTTGCCTGACTGCAGGAAAATACCAATCTTCCAAACTAGATTCTCACAATTAAGGTATTTGAATCGTGCTTTACCTAAAAATCTGATCAAGATCATCGAAACTTCCGATGTTAGCCCAGCTGTAGTCAACAAAATCACCTGGTTCTTTACCTTCACTCGGATTTTGAAAATTTTCAGGATCTTTGCTAAGTTCAGTTGTCTCAGCTGTTAAGAGAAGGTTGATAATTATGGTTATAAAACAATAAAGAAAAAAGAAATGCTATTAGCTTTAATCTGAATATCTAACATTCTCACCATTTTTTGAGCAACATTTAGTTACTTCAACCAAATTGTTAGAGACTTCGCTACCCATGGAATCCCGATCGGTTTTTGCTGCATGAGGTAAAGATAACTCTGGCCAGGAGCCAATGCCAAATCCTGAGGAGCCGATCCCTCCATCTGTATCGAAATTCGAACCGCCTTCCAACTTTCTTCCATTAAGATCAACTTTATCCGCAGGCGTCTTTTGCTCGTTAGACTTTATGGTTGCAGATTCTTGGCTCCATTCTTTCTTACTACAACAGTTTTCACTTCCCTCTTGATAGGGTACTATACAGTCATCAGTCTCACTGGCCTCATCCCATATTATATTTGTTAGCTGAGAATATATAACCATTGATATCACCATCTAAGAAGGTGTATATATATATATATATATATATATATAAGCAATCAAAATAATGATAACCTATGTTACTTAGACTCGGCTGGGAATGCCTGATATGGATATGTGTTTGATACAAATATGTTCAATCTTTTCTAAGTTTTCCATGTATCTAAAGGGTCCTTGGAGGATTATATCCTTATACCCATGTTTAAATATATGTTGGATGCTGGTACTTTAGAAAAAAATGAAGAATCAAAGTAACATAGCTGATGGCGATAATTTAACCACAGCAAAAAGATAGAAATCATTTAGAATTCTTAAGATACCAAAAGGATACGTTACAAGTTTCTTGAATGAAAATTATGATCAATAATCTTCAAAGGTTTTGAAACTAACCAAGATAATTACCTTTTTAACTTGTGTCGATCGTATATGGGTATGTGTTTGACTTTGACATGGGTATATTAATTTTTTTTCTAAATTTCTTTTCATGTATTCGGAGGATCCTTGGAAAGTCATATCTACATGCTCATGTCTAGATACGTATCAAACAATGGTACTTCCAGAATACTGAAAAAGCCCTTCTGCTCTAAAATCAAGGTCTTAAACAATAAATTTTTCCAGCTCTAAGCTCATTAAGTGACTTTAAGTGGGTTTTGGTCTCGGATTAAGGCGCAGTTTCTATTGTATCCAGTAACTGATACACCAATTCTGAATCCTACTTAAGTTCCATCATAATAACCATAAGTTTTATATCTCTACAACGTTATAGCAATTTAAAACTTCGGGTTTTCTCTCGACCTTTATTTCAATATTCTATCTTTAAGAATTTTCTTTGTTCCTCAACTTTAGAGTGAAATTCTTTCCATTACACACCCTGCTCCCTCCCCCCTTCCTCCCTGCTTCTAAATTCTTTCCAAATACTAATCATAACGTGTTCAATTTTATGCTGTTCGATCTTTTACTTCATCTAGTTTTCGGTTTTCCAGCTAAGTTAAACAAGAGGTTACACTACAGAGAATAATGCTCTCCATAAACATAAACCATTTATGTACTAGCAAAGTAGTTCACGGCTTGTTGATCTTGATTCCCATCTTTCACTGTTTCTAGCTCCTTAGATTCTTTATAATGAATTGTTCTAATACCTGATAAAGACCAAAGCTCCATGTTTGCCCTATAAAACAATCCTTGAAAAATTTTGTAGACTAAAGTTCGTCCTAAGGATTCCTCAGTTCTAGTACTGCTTATCACATTTACCTGGCTTTCCTAGATCTCTAAGATTAACCTCATTCCCATGTTAAGTATTTGAACTCTTCTTTACCTAAACCTCCTAGACTATCTATGTTACTCGGACTCGGGTGTAAGTATTGGATACGAGTATATATCTAATACTGGTATATTGAAAACTTTCCATGCTTTTTCATGTATTTGGAGGATCCGTGGAGGATCATATTCCTGTACTCATGTCTGAATATGCATCAGGCACGAGTGTTAAATATGGGTACTTCTAGAACAACGACGAGTAGGAGCAGCATAGTAGACTGCTACTTTTGGTTTCATCTCAAGCAAGAAAAAAGATTGCTTATGAAGCAAGAGCACTTCGGCTAAGGGAGTGTACAAGTGTAGAACACATGTCCAACATAGAATAATACGTGTTGAACACACAAGAACATGGTTAAAACATAATTAAGACATGATTAGATATGTTCAGACATAACTAGACACATCCAGAAACGATGAAGGTTTTTTTTTTTTTTTCCAAAATATGGAATCGATGATGTCTCATTTTAAGGTTCAAAATTTTAATCTAAATATAATTTAAAAAAAAATTAAAAACCTATTTGCATGTTAATATTTAATTAAAAAATCAATTTTACATTTTATTATATATTATTTATAAAAATAAAAAAATATATATTTTTATTGGTGTGTCCTGCCTCAACCATTTCCCAATTTTTTTAGAAATTCATGCGTCCACCATATTAGTTTGGTACTCGTATTGCGTGTACGAATACGTACTTCCTAGAAGATTGCATTTTTCATGCAAGAAATTCCGAAGACCCATAGTTTTGCATAATATTAATCGCTAATAAACAAAACCCAAGTGCTCGATGTATCGCCCAATAAAAATACTTCAATACGTAAAATGCTAAGAAGAACCCTAAGTGCAAATCTTAAAGGTACTATTTTCATAATATATATATATATTTATTAAAAAAAAAAAAAAAAGAGATTCTTTTAAGGATTAATTAATTATTAATTTTTTTTTTTTGCATTTAATCTTCCTAAATTTAAAAACAAATGTTTTTTTTTTCAATAAATATGGACTGAGGTGTTAGCTACTATAAATTATGATTCCGACGAAGTCTTAATCGAAACCATTTCCTTGAATAGAAACCTTAAAAAACCCCAAGCAGCCTAAGCAATTCACCACTCCCCCAACCTCCCCCAAAAGAAAACCCAAACACAAATTTTCTTTTAAATTTATTCCACTTAATTTAAATTTAATAAAAAACAAAAAAGAAATTAAAAACGTGTAATTTTCTTCATTTTATATAACAAAATCCCCAGAAATTGTTAAAAAAAAAAGGTCATTAAGAGAGCAACGAAAAAAATATTATTATTATTATTATTATTACTATTATTATAAGAAGAAAAAGTTCGATCTAATTACCTCTTCGTCGTTCCAATCAAACATCTCTAAGGAAACCGCAGCGAATCACGAATCCAATTCCGAATCCAAATTCAAAAGCACCGTCTAAAATTACTCCGCACATCGCCAATTTTTCGCCAAAAAAGAAAAATTTAAACGAAATATAAAACAAACTACAACGAGAATAAATAAAACATACCCAAAAAAGATTAAAATTAAAAAATAAAATTAATTTCTTATATTTTTTGTTTTTTTTTTTCGGATAAACAGAGGAGTGGGAAAATATTAAGCAATGAAAAGAGTTACAGAGTAGAACACAAAACAGCTAAAGAGAGAAAGAGAAAGGAAGAAAATAAGAACAGAAATTATTAAAAAAAAAAAAATCTGCGGGATGGTGGGACCCAGTTTACTAGGAGTGACGTGGCAGGGATTGGTGGAAAAGATGACACGTGTACAGCGGCGTATCTAAAGATGTGGTTAGGAATAAGCCGATCTGTTGCTGGGTCGTGATAGGGCCGCTTTTTTGTAACACGAAAAAGGAAGTTCCGTTTTTGGGTCGAATTGCATTTCCACCCTTTATCCGTTTTCTTCTTCGCAAATAACACCGAATAATTGTGTTTTTTATTCTTACTCGTTTGTTGTTTCAATTTAAGGTTAAATACTTATTTGATCCATGTAATTTAGTTTCATTTTTAATTTGATATTTAAAAAAAATTATCATTTTGACACTTGAACTTTTATTTTATCAAGCATATTAACTTTTTGATTACATCATTAGTTAAATACTAATGTGATAATTAACGATCAATAAGAATGTGATAAGTGGCAAAAAACCCATATCATTAGTGCAACATCATCACATTTTTGAAAAATTTTTATGTTGATTTGGCACTGATGATGTGACATTTTGTTAAATATTAAGCTCGTATTGACTATTGACTACCACATCAACGTTTGACTTACAATGTTAGTCTAAAGGGCCACATGCTTAACAGAATAAAAGTTTAAGTAACAATTTTCCTTTGTATATCAAACCAAAAATTAAGCTAAAATACAAGGACTAAATTAATATTTAACCTTTCAATTTATTACAATTTATATTATATTTATATTACTAAAGCTTTGATTGAATTTTCTGTAACTAATTAAAACGGCATAATAGATAATTTATATTTATAGAAAAATTTATAAGCAATGTATTATTTTATTAATAATTAGGTAGAGTAATCATTTTTTTTATAAATTTTAAAATTATATTTTCAACTTTAATTAAAGCTTTTAAGTAAACTTGATAAGTTTAGACACGATAAGAAAATATAATATATTTAATAAATATCAGAATAATGCAATAAATATGACACAATAGATTTAAACAATATTAACATGATATATTTAAATACGTTCAAACAATATTCTATTTGGCCTAAATAAGTATTTGTATCATTATTTCGTTAAACATATAACTTATCCTTACTAACGTTGTTAAATATATGCTGACGTGACATTTAACATTAGTGATATCATGACAAATGATAAAAATATCATATCATTATTTGAAATTTGCTATGTGTCACAATCGGAATGGATATTCAATATCACGTCAGTATTTAATTCATTGCGTTAGGGCGGAATACGTATATGATTGACGGAATCGTAATACAGGCATCTATTTATATTAAAATCCTTTTTAGATACTTAATTAAGAAAAGTGACATAGTATAAGGACCATTTGTGAATTAACCCAAATAAAATTATGGATGTGATTTAGGATTTAAAAAAAAAAAGATAAAAGTGTAAGGGTATAAGCAAAATTATTTTTTTGTTCATTGTCGCTTTTTCATACCTTAGGTTTTTTGTTTGAATTTTACTTTGACTAGAAAGGTCTAGGGCTTTGTAGTTTGTGGTAGTGGGTAAAAGTTTGATGTTGCCTTCACGGTCGGTTGGATATGGATTAAAGCTTTAATCTAAAATCCTCTAATAATCATTTTCAAAATATGACGTAGAATAAATTTGTGTTTATAATTAATATTTTGGTATTTGTAAATAAATTTTTTAAGTTATTATCTTTTTTATAAAAAAATGACAATAAATAATAAAAATAAAAAATATTCAGTATTATTCAATCTATTTTCTATGAATTTAGATCTTATGAATCCGATAAGTTTTAAATTCGAGTATTAGATTTATTATTTTTAGAGTTTTTTGAATGGATTTAAAGATGAACCTTTCAATATCAATTATTCGAATTCGCTTCGGTTTTGGTGCTGATTGTGTCTAATATCCGAATTTACTTTATTTATATGGATAATCGATGCTATTATCTAAATATGATATCCGTTTCATATTAATTATTTAGTTAATTATGATGTTTACCAAATTTGGATATCCGACGAATATTGATATCTAAATCGGATACAGATTAGATAATAATATTTGAATAGTAAACTCATAATAAACGAATTCAGAGATTTGATAAATTAAGTAGATTTGAATTCGGATATTTCAAAATTTTCAAATATTCAATCTACTGTTATTCTTAAAAAATTTTATATATCTAAATACCTAAATATAGTAATATTTGTTATTATAGCGATTTTATTTTAATACTAATAAATCTTGAAAGAAAATAATACGTGAAAAGGTGATTAATTTTTAAGTGGAAAAATGTATGCACATTTAATTTTATATTTTACAATAATTTATATAAGTTCTATTGTTATATAGTGAGACATTGGATTTTCTTTTTATTAAAAATGGTATTCAAAAAGAAAATAATACGTCTGAAAATTATTTTTTTAACTATACATATTTAATTATATATATTTTTATAATAATTTTATTTAATTTTTGTAATTGTTATTAACTTAATTAATATCATTTGACTTAGGACGTGAAACTCAAGAATTCTTTTATTAATAGTATAGATATATAATTTTATTACTATTATAGATATACAGCAAAGAAAAATTAGGTTATAGTAAGTAATAATTGGATCTACTAAATATCATATAGAATTTGTAAGAATAATAAAATGCATGACTCCAACTCAATCGATTAAAATAAAAAATAAATTACAAGTTAAAAATTAATATAATAAGGAAATTTTATATTTTAAATAATAATAAAAAGGAGTTAAAATTTGACTTTTTATTTTCATAAATATTAATTTTATATTAAATTTAAAAATATCAAATTTATAAATTTAAATATTGAAAAAAGCTTTACATGTTAATGTTTTATAAAGTTTAATAATTTTTAAAATATACAATTTTTAAAATAAATAAAACTTGAGTATTCACTTATGACATGCGTAAAAGCACGAATGTTTATAATCTCTTGAACATATGAAAATATTCATGCATATCATTTATATTTCTAAATTATCATCGGAAATAATAAGATTTATCCAATTTGTAAGCAATAATTTTATTTTCATTGAAACTCTTTCATTAAATATATTGATTTGATGATAAATAAAAAAATTAAATTTTACTTATATTACTTTATTTTGAGAGTTTTAATTTTCATTAACCTTAAAATATAACTGAATATTTCAAATAGAAAAAAGTTAAAAATTGTATTTAGATTTTTTTTTTAAAGTTTGTAAGTCTTAATTTAATTTATATAAAAGTTAAAAATAATAAATTTATAAATTTGGACATTAAACAAACTTTAAATGTTGATAAATTTATTAGTTTTAATTATTTATAAAATATATAACTATATATTTTTAAAATAAATAAAACAATATTATCAAAACATTAAGTATTAATGTACGATATACATGACAACAAATACTAGTTATAATAAAAGCATACATATCGTATGAAAATATCTAATTTTATCTAATTTTATTATTTTACAAATTTGAATATAAAAAAAATGACAAATGTTGGGATATTAGGGTTGTAAGGGATCCTAAAAATTGGAAAAGAAATAAGCATAAAATTTTTTTATTTTTTAGTTTGCAAGTATATTATTATATGAAGACATTTTATACTTGTTGATATTTTATGTCACCCCTAGATATTACTATCCATTATATGGAAATTTTAGCATAGTCTCTTTCTTTGTACAATAAATAAATAACATATATCTATATCATTATTAAGTTATATCAACAAATATATTATTTTTAGTGATTTGGATTTTTTATTTTTTTTCATTTATATGAAATCAAATTAATACATTTATTTCAATTATAAAAATTGTTGCTTCTGATTTTGCAATATTATTTCATAAAAAAAATTAAAAAACTTGCTTTGATTTTTTTATTTATCTGAAATTTGCAAAAAGAAGAGCCTATGGAAAAATTGGGCTCGGATTACGGCCCGATTCTGGTTTTGGGTTTGACCCGAAAGGGAAAATGCCAAAAATGCAATTTTAACAGTCGACTCCACTGGGGATCGAACCCAGAATCTCTGGTTCCGTAGACCAGCGCCTTATCCATTGGGCCATGGAGTCTTTGTTCCCCGCAAAACAAGATGCCTATTTTAGTTAAAATAAAATTTAAAAAATATTATCGTATTTTTTAAATTTTGAATTAAAAAATCTGAAGAGAGAGAGAGAGAGAGAGAGAGAGAGAGAGAAGGGGAGGGGGCATCGACCTCTCTAACTAAGGTAGACCGATGGGCGGCCAATCCTCGCTATCGCCCTTTCCTCTGTTTTGCTTCGACTTTCTATTGACCTCGTCGATCCGATACGCACCGGTGATCACCTGACCTTTCCTCTCTCTTCTTCTCCCGTCTTTTCGTACTTCTTCTTCTCTCTTCTTTTTTTTTTTCTTTTTCATAATTTATTTAATTTTTTATTTTAAAAACAAAAAAAATAAATTGTTAGCATAAAAATACTGACGTGCAGTTGACTTTTAACACGTGATTACTTCTTATCGGTCGAATGCGCAAGTCAAGATTTATACAATAGAGTTAACCATTTGGCTTAATTTGGTTGATGGAATCCAAACACAAATAGTTAATAATGCATTTGTCTTCCTACTCAAGCATCAAATTATGAAAAAACCGTTTTTCATGGATTAATTTACATATTAACCTTTTAGCGTTTCTTTATTTTATTTTTTAGTAGTATTTAATCAATTTTCTAATGTAATTAAATAGTGACAGCAATTTATCATTAGATATTAGATAACATTAGATTGCGATTAGATCTGTACATAACCCAAGTTAAATTATTTGAAGTTGTAAAATTTTTGGCAAAAGCTTAAAATTAGATCGATTCGACTTAAAAAATTTATTTTATTTTTATATTTAATATTTATATATTATTATAATAAAATTTAAATAATAATATTATATTTATTATTAAATGAATCAATTTAAATTCATAAAAATCTTATTTAAAACTCCAACTAATTCAAATTTTATGTTAGCTACTGTGGACATAAGGAAAAAGAGCCCTTGATCACCATGTGATCGTCGAAATTTCATGCACCAGGTTCCTCAAAGTATCCCTTGGCCATAAGGAGACCCTATCAGGCATCAATGCTAAGGTCATCATTCCATGATTCTACATAACGTTAAAAAAACACCTTGTTTTGTAATTTCCACTTTTTGCGTTTATTATTTTGCTATTTTAACTTACATAGCTGTGATCATTTTGTAATTTTGATTTTTATCGCAATTAACTACAATGTATATATTGCAATTCACTACAACATATATTACGTCGACAACCGCAGTAAGCACAATACCATCAAGGACTATAGTTTAAATCCAAACCTTGGGGAACCAAGTGATCACCGAAAGTTTCGACGGCTGTTTCAGCCAGTAGTTGCCTCGGTGAGTGCAACACTAGCAAATTCGAAGCCAAGGATTCTTCGTGATTCTATCAAAGACAAAAAGGCATTATTCAACCATGAATATCCTTTTATCAAAGCTTCAAAAGCTTAAAAACAATATCCTTCTTCTTTCCTGATTCTCCAGGATTTTTGATGATATGTACTGTATTTATTGATAAAAGTACAGTCGCTTATTCCTAACAGAAAAAGGCAAGGGAAAAAAAAAAAAAAAAGAGAAAACTTTGACCTAATGCTTAATCATCAATGTTATCCTATAGTGCAGATTGGAAGATCATCTCTGCAAGTTCCTGCAAACAACACAAACAAATTTTCATTTTAGATTTTGATTCATACTCCTGCATTTTACATATTTTATGTTGATAGCTTGTTTATGAGATGGAAAAAAGAAAGCTTGAGATAAAACGTCTGACTAAACTATTTTATAGGTTAAATTAATGTATAAAAATTAATGTATAACGGAGCGTTTATATAAAAGAACTTATGTTATTCGGAATCAGATGTGAGTCAGATAAGAGTATGTTCATTTTTTTTCAAGTTTTTTCATATATTTAAAGGGTCATATTACCATACCCATATCCACATATGCGTCAAACATGAATATTTAAAAAAAAAATAAAGAGTTAGAACAACATAGAAAGCATTGCCTTCTGTCATTGGTCATCAAAGTACTATATCATCAAGCTCAAAAAGCATATAAACATTATAAGAAAGTAAGATAACTACCTGCTTGGCTGAAGCAACCTTGGGCTCACCCCATTCAATGGCTTTCTTCTCCAGCATTTCGAAGTCAGCTTTACCAGCCTGTTGGATGATGTATTACTTACATTAGCCATAGGAAAATGCCTACTTTAGGCCAAAAAAAAAGTTATCAGAAAGAAAAAAAGAAAAAGGCATCACCTCAATTTGGGCGCCAATTTCTGTGTCAAAGCTGGCATATCGTTTATGAACAAGCTCAGCCAAAGAACCATCCTGTAATCAAGAAATCGATTAATATATGAAAGAGGTGTGAAAAGTAGAAGAGGCATTAGGTTCGAAATTGGAGGAAAGTTGATGTTTGTATTACCTCAATCAGCTTGGCAGCATTTTGGAGTCCACGAGCCAAGGTGTCCATTCCGCTAATATGAGCAATGAACAAGTCCTCAACATCCGTGCTCTCTCTCCGTCTACAAAACAATAAAAAGTAAAACCAAAAAAAAATTCATGATGGATAAAGATAACGAGAGTCTAGGTGAACACAACCAAAAGAAAATAAGAAGGAAAGTTTACACACAATTTTGCATCAAAGTTGAAGCCTCCGGGTGCTAATCCTCCCTGTCACAAACAAATGCGAAAAGCGTAAAACTATAGAAAGTCAAGTTCTCTTTGAACTATCAAAAGTAATTAAAAAACGGAATCCTTTGCATACATTTCTTATGACGCTTAGCATAATCATAGTTGCCTCTCCAATATCAGTCAAGAACTGATCGGTGTCCCAACCTGTATTGCAGACAAATCCATATTATCAACCTAAGCGGATTGTAATTCCAAGTTTGTAAACTGAAATTCGGATTACTGTTAGAATATAATGCTTTTAGTTATTGAACTGTACCAATCTGAGGATCCCCAGTGTTCGCATCAATGTTTCCTAGCAATCCATTGATCCTTGCAGTCTCAAGATCATGATGACAGCTGCCAATTACATGAGCACCATAGGTTGGCAGAGGAATTTGCATGCATGCAGTTGCTGGGCAGTTTTACTCTGAAATTATATGCAACCATAAAAAATTTGAAGGCATGGAACACGACAAACCTGTGACCAGAGAGTGTGGCATGGTTACATTCGATATTAAGTTTGAATTCCCCTGCAAAAGGAAATAATTGAAAGTGAGTTAAATATTTAACTGTTGACCAAAATCGATAATAGCTTGAAGGTGTCTCATTTTTCTTCTAATAAAATGGAGCTTACCAACCAGAAATTTCAATGTTCTGGAAAGCAGCAATGGTTTGGAAGCCAAATACTAAACAAAATGGTTCTACATCACAAAATCTCATAAGGCCCAATAAATTCCAAATTAGTCTCTCGGCTAAGGGTTATTAGTTTCTTATCATATAATTTTTTTTCTCAGCCAGCTGATCTTACCATGTAATCTTACGTTACTCGGACTCAGGTTTGAGTGTCGAATACAGGTATATGTCTGACATAGGTATGTTCATTTTTTTTTCTAAGTTTTTCCATGTATTTGGAGGGTCATATCTGAAAATATGTCAAACACGGGTACTTCAAGAAAAATAAAAAATCGGAGCAACATAGATGTAATCATCAGTTTGTTCTTTATTTTTCCTGGTCCAGGTAAACACATGACTCAGACACTTGCTTTTACCAAAAATTTTTACTTTCAAGCAGTACTTATAGTCACATTCGTGTAATCAACTCTTGCTTTACCAGGTAAGAGTTACCTACGAGACAAGTCCCCTCAAAGACACAAGTTTAGGTTATACTTTATTTAGCTAATGCATGCCAAAAATTGGAACCATGATTTATGACAATAAACAATGTTACTGAAGATTATCTGTAAGGCAATATTAGGGATCGAACAAGAACCCAGTAGAGCTCACCAAGCAACCCATATTTTCGCAAAAAGTTAGCCGTTGTTGCTGCATCCCAGTCATACCTGGAAAAAATAAGCATAATTCATATAAAGATTAGAACAGAGACTCGACTGATATTACTAATACTAACTAAGCAGAGAAGGGATTGCTGAAACATACTGATGCTTGGTAGGTTCTTGAGGCTTAGGTTCAATCAGTAGAGTTCCTGAATCATAGTACATTCCATCAGAATTACAGCCAAGCAAGGAAAAGATGAAAAATAACTACAGGGAAGAAATGCAGAAGACTCCATTGATCCAGAACGTCATCCTCTTTTTTACCGTTCCCCTCCTCCGAGCCACCTATATTTGCAGGCAGGGGAGTTAACATATAGTCTTACGATTATTGTAATGGAAAATTACCATTGAATCCAATCTTCTTCTTGTAGGCAACAGCAGCTTCCAGAAACCTTGCCTGTCAAATAAAGATAAGAACAAGGAAAGTGCATTGGAAACTTTAAAAAGAAATTCAATCGGGAAAAATGAACAAAATAGAGTAAACCTTATAAGTAATATAAAACTATCAAGAGCTGACAATGAAAAACATTATTTAGCAGATTTCCTAGTAAGAAATGAGGAACAAGCATACCAGATGATCAAGCTCTCGTTCCATGTCTGTGTTCAAGAGTGATTGATAACCCTCACGACCACCCCAAAAGACATAATTTTCTCCCCCTAGATAATGTGTCACCTACAGGAAGGCAAAGCAGCATATAAAGCAAATATCAGACATAAGACCAATGTAACTCTAATCTAAATGCACAAAACACACAAAAATTGCTCTTGATGCTATATATAGGAAAACACCACCTCCATAGCTTTCTTGACTTGAGCAGCAGCATATGCATATACACCCACTTCAGAGCTGCAAAGCAAACAAGGAAGTAAGAATTAAGTTCATCAAGGGACAAAGTGATCACATTCTATACAGGATGTACTGAGGATATATGCAAAAAGTATACCTTGTAGCAGCACCATGCATGTAACGGGGATGCATAAATAATTGAGCTGTACCCCACAGCGGACGGATCTTATCTCCCTGCATAGACAAGTAATAAAGATGTTTGGGAAACATATGAGCTAGTCTTGTATCAAACAAGAAAAACTTGTTACACAGTTAATATTGAAGCCCAACATCCAACGTACTTGTCCGTGGTAGAAAAAATGACAAAACAGGGTGCTAATTATTTTGAGCAATTTGAATTTTGTGGCACAGGAAATTTTTTTGTGCATAATTAGATCTTATTTTCGATTACGATAGCACGAATAGCTACAAGATGAAAACCCCAGATCCCAACAACAATCCTTCTCATATCTCAAATTAGAAATATACAAATGTATTCTTTCCCATCCAATCAAGCACTGAATGAAAACGAGTAGGATGACCATAGTCAAGTAGATTTGGTGGTCTCTATTCCTCGTATTAACGAAGTAGAAAATCACAGAGTAGGTGAATTCACTGTTCATGTTCTGTAACTAGTTACCCCCGATGTTACTGATTGCTGAGAATCCGTCAAAAGTGACTTATTGTTATACTTCTTCCACAAACAAGAAACTAGTTCAACCAATGTAAGCGGCATGACTGGCTTTGATAACAACAGGCACAGTGCCTATTACCTGTGTGATGTTGATTAATAAATCTAGACCGATACAATAAACAAACTAAAAATAAACATGTAAATAATGTATAAGGAGATCCGAACTGAGATGCTAAAGAACATGTAGAATTATTTAAAGGAAAGAAAGGAGGTTAGGTGCTTAAGTCTCCACTTAAGTAAGATAGCAGCCATTTACAACTTTTTGCAACTTTAGCTAGTTACCTGAAGTTCCTTAGCAAGGGCCACCACTTCATCCAAGTTTGAATTAGATTCCTACAAAAGCCACAAGAAGACAACTGTCAGAAACAATAACTGTGAAGACAGTTTAGTAAAAACCAGTTCATTTACAAGCATTCAAACATCAAAAGCAACTTTAAGAATCAATAAGAAATCTATATCACCTCTAGTGTTTTGCCATCAGGAGCAATGTCCCTGTCATGGAAACACCACCTATCAACTCCTAGTTTGTTTAAAAATTCAAAGTTGGCTCTCACTGCAATTGTTTCAAAAAGAAGCAAAGAAAGTTACTACATGCTATGAATTAGTATTAATCAATAATCAGAGATAGGTAGGCAATAACTATCAATCTTACTTCTTCTTTTGGCCATAGCAACGGAATTGGTACCGTCTTCCCATGGCCAAAACTTAGTGGGTGCACCAAAAGGGTCAGCACCTGTCCCACGGAAGGTATGCCAAAATGCAACACTGAATCTCAACCAATCCTAAACCATTGACAACTAGTCAGCAACCATCAACATCTTGATAAATCTTATATAAGTTAAGAATGGAAATTGGAAACCAACCTTCATTTTCTTCCCAAGAATCACCTCCTCTGCATTGTACCATTTGTATGCAAGTGGATTCTTGCTAGAAGGGCCCTGTAGTCAAAATTACTATTAAATACCACATATTTTGTATAATTAAACTATAGCAATCAAAACTACTTTGAGTTGAGAACCATATTTCTGATTTTTAATGACATGTTCCAAAAAAAGGAAGATGTAATTAGTTTGCATATCTAGAGGCAAATTCAGGGATTTAACATAGTGGACACAACAAAATGTTCTGCCGCTATTTTACGGTTTTGCCTCTCTAAGAAGCCTGATATTCACTGCAGTTGACTTTAATAGCATTAGTTAACTCAGTAACTATGATAAACACGACGACGACACGTAATCAAATCCTGCTAATATCAAACCCTGTTTACCTCGTACTTAATTTTGGGGACTCCAGGGAAAAATTCCCCTTCCCATTCACCATCTTCAGCACATTTTTCGCCAAGATCAGCAGGGCATGTTTGTGGTGCAGCATTCTACATGCAAAAACAATTCCTATTCAGGAAAAAAGATAGGAAGTAACATATTATCTACATAAAAAATACATTTAAACATCACAAAGCAAGGATCTTTTACCACTATAAAAGAGACCACATTCATAAAAAGAAGTAATAATAAAATCCTCCCAGCCATACTCTCCTTCTTTAATTTCATGCAAACTAAACCCTGCAAAAGCAAGAGCAAACAATAATACGAGTAATCCAATAAAAATCAACTGATAACTAATCAAAAACTATGAGGAAAAAAGTGAGCTTTAACCATCATAAGTAATAGTCGCAACAACCAATGATTTTACTTTGCAGATGAAAAAAAAATTCTATTTAATTTTCTGATGAACACCCATCATCAGATATCAAATAAAACCAACAAAAAAATTAAAAAAAAAAATTTGAAATTTGATCAGTACCCATGAAAAACATAGATTAATCTCAACTTTAAAAATAAAAAACTACCCTTAGAAAATCGAAACAAGATACATAGTAACTATAAATAATAATTATAGAAAGAGCTTACAGATTTGATTAAAAAAAAAAAAAGGGCTCTGAGAAGAGGAGACGGGGAATCGGTACTTCTAAGTAAATTGAATTTAAAATGATATTATAATATATATATATATATATATATATATATATATTTTTGGATGAGGATAATTACGTGTCTCACCGTCACTCTTCAGGTTTGGATAAAAGTCTGTTAGCTAATTTTCGGGATATTACCAATTAATGATAATTTATAAGTAATTACTTAATATTCTTCCAATACTAATTAATTAATATTTGATAATAATTTATTAAGCCACTTACTTATCCGCAAATAAATATATTTGGGTGTGGGTTTCCAGAATTAGTATTTGTTATTATATGTATTACTTTGTTATTTTATTTATTTTATATTATCAGGGGATAAATTTATTAAATTATTATACATTTATTATTTTTAATAATAATATAAAATTAATTATGCAAATAAAAACTATAAACTAAATCTATTAGGTGTAATCAATCTAATTGGACCCCAATTTGAAATTAAAAAAAAATAGCATACACATATATTTTTTGTTAAATACTATACACAGAGCAAATCAACTAATTATATTAAATCCATCATATTAATTAATACTAAATGAATCATATTATCAATGGGATTAATTTATTGGTTGAATAATTGATGATATAATTGTTTGAAATTACATAAATAATCATATTAATTAATCAACTTTTAATACATTACTTCATAAATTGGCTATTAATCAAAGACTTAATAGTCACATAAAATATTATAAACAGATGGGTGATTTAGTATGCTATACTAAATTATCAAAATTAATATATTTAAGAGTTAATAAATTAATAAAAAATATTATAAAGAGATGAGAGATTTAGTGTGCTATACAAATGGCAAACCAATCAATTATAATCTAAATCAAAGGTATTAAAAGGCTTAATTAATAGTTTTTATTATATATGGAAAGCAATTAAAAGGTAAATCAATTAAATTGTAATAGGAAATAAATGTATTTATTAATTAAAATATTTTAAAAATTAAATAAAATGAATTTAAATAATTTAATGCAAGACATTTGGTATTTATTTAAGATCGTACACGTGTCAAAAGAACAGACTATCTACGTAAAATTATCTCTTTATTTAAAAAAAATTCTAATTTTTATATATTTATATAAGATAGGAGAATAAATAATATTAATCTATTCACATTTCACAAACATTTCATACTATTTATTTATTGTAATTTTATTCAACAAAAATACTTCTAAATATTTTATTTGAAAAAATAATTCAAAATTTCAGATTTTTTGGAGCAAAATTTTAAATTTAAATGTTTAAATGAAAGTAAAACACTTATTATTTTATTTTTTCTGTATTCAATTTAAATACAATAATAATAAATATATTGGTATTTAATATTTTTTTAAAATAAACCGGTCTCTTTCATCCTTTGACGCCAGTTTCCATTAGATAACTTCGTACACGTATGCTAGTCGTGGCAGATTCCTTGGAAGACCCAAAGTTCTCATTTTATCCTTTGAAATTTACGTTTTTTTTTTTTTAAATTTTTTTTTATATAATACGATTTTAATTCAAACTCAAAAATTTAATTAATTTATTTTAATTTAAATTTAATTTAAAAAATTAATAAATTAAAATCAATTAACTTAAAATAATCTGAACAATTTAATTTAAAATAATAAAATTTGATAAATTCAAATATTAAACTTAATTAATTAAAAATTAATTTATCTGAATATTAAACAAATTAATTTTTGACCCATGTGATGCACAGAACTTTTAGTAAAATTATAATATATTAGTAAATTACTTCAAAAATAAAAATTGAAAAATGAATTTATAATTGAATCAAATATGTATAAAAAATTAAATAAATAAATCTTAAACATAATTAAATATAAAAAATTGGTGTTCTTACTTTCCACATCTTCAAATGAAAAGATAGTTTCAATTTTTCTTCAGGGAATTCAATATGAAAAAAGAAATAAATTTATATTATTTCTTATTAAAAATTTATGAGAACTTTTATTTTGAAAAAAAAATACAACATCAACGAAACAAAAAAAAGTGCAATAATTAATTTTGACAAAAAAATCCTTTATAAAAGCCTAAAAAAAGAATAATTTTGCATTTAGTTAATTTTATGATAATTACAACCAATATCAAAAGGAAAAAAAATTAAATAATAAGAAATAATGATAAAATAAAATTCATTAAAATTGTTTGAGTCACTTGAAAATTGACTACAATAAATTAATGTCATTTCAATATGTTCATATGAGATAAGATTTAATTTTAATTTCTATTTTTGCCTAAATTTGACTTAACCCGAAACTAACACAACCTGCCACAGGTTTATATAGCATGCATAATAAATTAGTAGTTCTTTATAGAGATGTAAACGAAATATATGTACTCTTAAGTTATTTGAGTTCGACTCAAAAGAATTCAACTTTAGTTTGATCATTGTTGAATTGAGCTTGAGCCAAGGTAGTCAGTATCGTACCGGTGGGCGTATCGGTTTTATTCTGGTACAGGTATATATCGGTACCAATGTGTTTCAGTGTACCGTTTCGGGGTTATCGAAGTTTGAATATTTTTAATTCATATATATATAAAATATTTTTAAATATGAAATAAATGAGATTAAATAAATTATATATATTAAATATTAATTAATTATATATAATGTTCTATAAAAAAACTTCATCAAATATAAAAAAATCAATATCAATCAAGTAGTAAAGCTGAAATTTTTTAATAATTATTAAATTTATGAGTAATTATGTCTAAGATTCATCAAATTTATGAGTAATTATGTATAATATTCATCATATTTAAGATCAATGTTGGTTTAACTTTTTTTTACAAGTTTATATTATGAACCGGTCGGTGCAGCTATTTTCGGTTGATACCACCGAAAAAGGTCAGTACCTATCGGTACAGCCGGTACAGACCGAAACCGAGACTGAAACGAAACTAACTATCGTCGGTACCGTTATAAGTCGAAACCGGTACGGTACTGACAACATTGGCTTGAGCTCAAGTAACTTAAGTTATTGAGCAAGGTGAATTCGAGTATTTTAATATCCAACTCAAATAGTTAGCGAGTTTAATCAATTTTTTATTTTAATTTATATTTTTGTTATTTTTAATTCGTATTAAAACATTTTACTCTAAATTTGAGTATAAATAATCGAATATGAAATCAAGTAGGAAATTGAGCTCATTATTTTACTAGATAAATAAGTCTAACCAAACAAGCTTAAGTAGCTCAATTTTTATCTCTAATCGAGTTAGTTTACTTAAAAATAAAACTTGATCTTGGTCAAATTGAATTTCAAGTCTCAAATTTTAAGTTGAAATTAAACTCAAACTTCTTACTACTTAAAAATGATTTGACTCGATTATAATCCTAATTCCTACGAAATGGATTATTTTCGTGTAAAAATAAGTACTAATAAGGAGATATGTGACGAAGCAATGAAACTTGTACATAGATTGAGTTATTTATTCGATATAATAGATTTGAGCTAAATTTAGATCTTAAATAAAAATTTTGTAATTTAAATTAATTTGGTCTAATTCAGATTATCATTAAATTAATAAAATTAAAATTGAACTACAAAAATAATAATATAAAATATTTTTTTATATTTAATATATTTCAAATAGTAAAACAAAATTTTGAGCTAAAGATGTTGAGCTTGGGTAAGCAATTTTTTTTTTTTTTTTTTTTACATTTCGGCCTTATCATGATCTTGTCCAATAAACCTATCAATCAGCCAATTACTATTTAATAATTAAAAAATATTTTTATTTTATTTTAATTATAAAGATATTAATATTAATCTTAATATAAAAATATTTTTAATATTTTTATTATTTTTAAATAGTAAATTAGACTTTCAAATCAAGTTCGATTCAAGCATAAGCCAAAAATTTTAAAAAATTTCGAGCAATAGTCCAATTCGGTCCAACCCATGGACACCTCCATCGTCTAACCCTTTTAACACCTACATAGTTCTAGTAATGAAAATGGAGTTAGACAAAAATAAAAATTTAGTGGTGAAATTCAATATTGAATTAAAGTGTAGCAGTAAATTTACTCTATTCTCAAAAATAAAATAATAAATTTCAATTAAAATAAAATATAAATATCAAATTTTAATATCAATATGGTGGAAAGCTATCTCTTTTAACCCATTTATACATTATTGTCGAAAAAGTAAGTTATGTGAATCTTCATTCAAGACAATTAAATATGTTTATATAAGATGAATATATTTTTTACACAAACTTTTAAGATTGTATAAATTTATTCAGATGAAGGAAATGACAAAAATATAAGACAATAATAAAATCAATTTAATTTTTTCAATTTAATATTTATTTTCAATTTAAAAAACAAATATGAAGGAGAGGGATCCAAATTAATTATCATACTTTTTATGGTAAAAAAAAATTGAAAAATTAATTCAAAATATAAAAAATAAAAATATTAAGTGTAAAAATTGGAAAAAATTAGGATTATTAAAAAAAAAAAAAGATGGACAAAGAAAATTGAATGGGAGGAGTATCTTAAAAATTAATACACCAATATTTGTACTTTACATTTATGATTGTATGGTTATATATAGTAGGTTAATAGAATATATACATTCTTTTAATATATATATATATATATATATATATATATATCACGAAAAATTAGTATGGATTAAAAAATTAATTTAAAATTATGAAAAAAATATAATAAAAAAATTTAGGGTCATAAAGGCTAGTTTATATATTGTACAGCATTTAGTTAATTTTTATTTGATTAAATTCCCCATAAATTGATATCCCTGGTTTGGTGTAATTTTTAGTTAGGATTTGATCATTGGTTGTCACCTAAAATATGATTATTCATATATCTATAATATATTATATATATATATCTATAATTTTTATAAAAGCATCAATGTAGAAATTTTTTTTAAATTGACAAAAATAATTATAAATATTCATTATTTTTTTAAAATTATTATTTTATTCAATTGCAAGCCTCGAACTGATGGTTTAATGAAAAACTCTACAAACAGAGTTAATGAAGTGACACATGTTTCACTTGTTTATTTTTTTAAAATATATTTTACGATATATGTGTTATTTTACTAATCTCGCTTGTAATTTTTTTTTCATTTTATTTTTTGTATATGAGATAATTATTATATACATATATATTTTGCAGTATGTTTCACTCAAAATTAAGGATTGAAAATGCATTAATCTAAAAAGGTAATGAGAGAATTAAGGACAAGAAATATCTTATCTTAAAAAAATGTAATTAATTAAGCATGAATATGCATAAATGAGGGAAAAACAATCTCTTGTCCACTGTTAAATGAACAGTATGCTACCCTGGCCCAGCTCCTCTCTCATCCCATTCCCCTACCTTTGCCAGCCAACCGGTGACCTGAAAAATCAAATAAATTAATTAATTAATTGAAAATGAAAATGATTCAACTAGTATTTTATGTTATCCGAATTTGAAATAAGTGTGAGATAAAATATATATTTAATACAATTATATTTATTTTTTTAAAATTTTTATATGTTTAAATGATTATATTTTATAATCATATCCAAAATATTTGAAATAAATATTAGATATAAAATTAAAAAAAAAGAAGAATTTAAGTACAATAATTAATGAAGTTAGTAATAGAAGATACTAATCTTGTAATTCAACAAATTAAAATTTAATATAGCTTATGCCTGGATAGTACAGGCAATCTCATATAAATATTTTAGTAATTTTATTTAGCATGGCCTGAATTATTTTTCATGCAATAATAAATTTTATTTAAATTTAATTATAAAATATTAATATAATTTTTTAAAAAATTTTAATATCATTTTAAATAATGTTATGGGTTAGGAAGACTTGACTCGAGCTTTGGGTAGAAAAAGAAATTATGAGACATGGTTGAGACTGGCTTATGAACACCGAGGTACTAGAAATTAATATATATACATATATATATATATATATGTACACTATAATAATTAGAAAGATTATAATGGCAAGACTCGACAATATATTGACACAATATTAATACATAATATAAAAATTAATTAAAATATAACATAAAGTATAATATAAACATACAAATATCTTAAAAATAATAATTACTATTATGACATGGATATATAAATGATGTGAGAAAAAAATGTGAGTAAATTAATTAGTGAAGAAAGATAACATAACAGGATTTTTAGTTTTCAGTCTTTACCAGTTTAGAAGCAAGAATCCATGGTTCAAGAATTCATCTCTTTGTTCTTCACTGACATCATACTTTACTCCAACGGATATTTTCTTGAGTGAAGCCAAGTTGACTGTAGATAACATCCATCCCAACAAATCGCCATGATTTACAGCATCGCAGTGAATCATATATAAGCAATTCAGAGTTGAGTTGTTCGTGAGGAATTGCTTGATGCCCTCAGCTGTCAGATTCCTGCAAAATTTCAAGCTCAAAGACGTCAATCGAGGGCATTTCCTCGCTATCGATGCAAGGCCTTCATCGTTTATCCCTGAACCTGACAGTGTTAAATCCTCCAAATTCACTTCTGAAAGTTCTGAATCATCTGCTGCCTCGATGATGTTTGCTTCGGAGTGTCCTATTAGTTTCAGTTTTATGAGAGACCTGAAACTCTTCAAAATAGCTTCAACGACTTTGAACCTGGTTTTGAAATAGAAACTCAAACATAGAACCCTTAAGTTTGGGCAAGTAAGCCCCAATTGTTGGATCAGTTTATCACGAATCAGACAATAATGCAGACGAAGATTTCGGATCCTTTGGTTTTTGGACAATAGGATAATGTTGTCGCTGGTAACGACTTGTCCATTCATGTCCGTCGGGCTCATTCGGATGTCTACAAGGGAAGGACACTTGGTTGATAGTAGGAAGAATGTTGAATCTGTGACATGGCAGTTGCTGATCTCAACGTGACTGAGTTTGGCTAAATCTCCATTTAAAAGAACTTCCATATCTGAATCTACAATTTTAGATCCAACAATGCGTAATTCAGTGAGATCGTTAGTTAAGAGTACCACAAGTAAACCCGAAGCTGTGAAATTCTTGCAAAATTCGAGCCCGAATTTCCTTAGCCGAAGCTTTGCATTCGCGATGGCGTTCAGAAGCATGTCTGAAACAACCATCCTGGAAAACTCGAGATGAATTAAGGATTCGGCATGTAAGATCGAGTTTTCAATGGTGATTGTCGACTCTGAAGATCCCATCTTCAAATATCCAATCGAAAGAGCTTCCAAGTTTGGCCTGTTCCGAAGTAGAAGGCCAATGCCATTTTCTGTCAAGCCATATTTGCAGATAGAGATCTTAACATCTTTTAGAAACACACAATTCAATGAAAAATCAATCAAAGATCGATCAGAAACAATATTTTTTCCAGATATATGAATTTTCTTTAAAAATCTAAGCTTAGATGCCAGAAATCCAACCCCATTATCGGTAGGAAACTGCGGAGAATTGACTTCATCCGAAGATTCTTCTCTAGAATAATAATAATAATAATAATGCTTACAACCAATATTGAGTTCTTCCAAATTCGGGAACGAATTTGCTATCACCGTAAGATTGCTATCGTGCAAATGATCGACCGAGTGGTAGTTCAAAACCTTTAAATTCTTCGTCTTTGAATTTGAACCCAACTCTGTCAGACTCTCTATCCTGATTTCCTTTTGACATGAAATATCAAGAGCTTCAAGGTCTAGTCCCGACCTTGCAATCTCAACAATGGCTTCATCTACATCACCACCAAAGTCACTCAGATCGATCTTTTTGAGGTGTCTGAATCGGTTGAGATGTGTCGAAAGCATGCTAACTTTAGGGTGGATAACTTTTAAGCTTTGCTTGGATGGATTTGAGATTGTCAAGAAATCTTTACATGCAATCGATAAAGTTTTCAAGTCAGCATCGTTCAGATGATTGAATATCAATTGCAAGCAATCTGTTGGCAAATTTTCCGCATCCGCCATTGGCTTCAACTCTTTACGCAAACAAAGCTAATCTCTCAAAGCTCATATATATATATATATATATATATATATATATATATATATATATATGTTTCAACATCATCTCAAAAGGTCTCGTGATC